>JAYRBV010024697.1:0-10760 GCA_036023255.1 Mitrocomella polydiademata
GAGAGGTTCCACAGAATACCAACAACACCATCAACTAGCTTATTATCAATACCATCACTCAGTAAAAACGTTTCAACGTTTCAACATTTTAATAAAAATGCTGCGATTAATTTTAGATTATGCACATTTTCATTTTGGAACGTTTTGAAGTTAACTGAGTTAAAAAAATTAACAACGTAGGTTTAATTCTCAAGTTAAAAATTTCACGTCTCGTCTTCCAAGGGGGAATGATATAATTAATACATTTAGTAAACATATTTAGTTAGTTAGTTGATATTGTTGATGTTGCGTAAAAAGAGAAGCCCGGAGAGTGAGATAAAGAAAATACTTTTCAGATGAAGACCGAAGGGCGAGCGCATATAAGTAGTTTCATTGCGTAAGCAGTCTCTTCAGCGTCCTTACGACGCTGGTTCACCAGCTAGTATAGAATAAAACAATCAAATTATAAGTTCATCTTAGCTAGGAAACCTGGCTTTATATTCCCGTTTAAAACCATTTTTCTTTTTCAAGGGATATACAGCCAGGTTTCATTTAGTCTGGATACCATACTCTTACTCTGGTAAAGTATTGTTAGGGGCTGATCACATGAGGCGGGCTAGCCCGGTTGATACAAGAAAAGTCAGCCCGTTTTCTCATGTGATCTCAAATATTTATGAGGTTTTTTCACATCACCAAGATCCCGGCAAAGCGAGCCAGCCCGCTTTGTCGAACTGACTATTCTCATGTAATCACCCCCTTAGAGTGGCATGTTTTAAAAAATCGACCGTTTCTTATCAACAATAACTTCTCATAAAAATATGGGCAACGCTTGGTAAAATATTGTGAAAGAAATAACAATGAATAATAATGCAAAGTTTATGTGCAATTTAATAAAAAGAGAAAATTTACATGCTTCTATTTTTTTATGTATTCCCTTGGTGAATTTCTATTTTAAACGCACGCACCTTATACGGTTTCATTAACTTAAAGAAACAATTATTCAATTCCCATGCGGATTTCAATGTTTAGACATATCAATATTGTTTTTAAAATCGCGTGAACAGCCTAATGATTGGCTAGTTCAATCTTTGAATCACCACTCTAACCCGTCCTATCTATGGATCGAATATACTCTAACCATACTCTTATATGTGTGTGTTTTTTTTATGGTTATTTTTTGTTTTGAGTGGTTTTAAGAGTATGGTATCTAGACTAGTTATTTCGCTGAGATTAATACGATGTTTTAAATGAAAACTTGTCACTTTCAAATTTTTATTACAATACGAAATTCTCATTAACATTGTCACTTTTTTCTACACATGTACATGTGAGTAAATACTAAGTACAGAGTGACTCACAAAAGAGTAGAATATAACTTTGAGCTTCAATACATATATGTATTGACCGTATTGATACATTTGAGCTTCAATAACTTTTATAAGTTTTGGTCTTACAAAGTTAATTATTTCACAGCTTGATAGATGATTTTATAAGCTTTCTAAAAATATAAAATACGCAAAAGAAAAATTCATAGTTGAAGGGTAAGACCGATTTTTCTAAATGTTTATCAGTCATTAAAATTTAAAGATCAATTAAAGAAGTGAGACAACAAAATCTAATGATGCATTTTATAGAATTAAGAGAGTTTAATAAAAGGAAACATTGTTTAAAGTAATGAGTTACATAACACAACGCAGAATCAGAAACAGATACAAAAATTTAATTTTTAAAACAGCTCAAACATTGAATAACTTACATTTTTCACTTACTTCTGTTTCGGTTATTGTGAATTCTTTGATATTTTCCTTTATTAAACTCGTCAAATGCCATAAAAATGCATCATTAATGCATCATTAATTTTCGGTTGTTTCGCTTCTTTAATTGATCTTTAAATTTTAATTACAGATAAACCTCTAGAAAAAGAGGTTTTATTCTTTAACTATAAACATTCATTTTGCGTATTTGAAAGTTTTAGAAAGCTTTATAAAATTATTAATCTAACTGTGTAAAAATTATTTTCATACGACAAAAGCATAAAAAGTTATTCGAGTTTAAAATTAGGTCCTACTTTTTTGTGAGTCACTTTGTACATCCATTTTATTGCTTGCTTTTTATATAAAAGGCGTGCATGTTACGTCATGGGGATTTCATTCGTAGTCTAACAATAAAGTCTAATGTTAAACGATGACATTCACAAGTGATTTATGCTATAAATAACAAACTCAAATAGTTTTATATGTAAGTTTATATATTCACAGATTTCTACTTTTTGAAGTAGTCGCAGCGTACTAATTTTTCTGACTGGGACACTCTGTATATCCCGTGAAAATAACAACAACATTAGATTAGAAAACTTTTTGAAGGAGATTTAAGAGCCAGGTTTCCTAGCTAAGTTCATTTTTGAAGGACAATTTTTGTATCCAATTCAAACTTCGTGAAATCATTCAAGTTAACTAAAAATATTTATTTTCTTACCCATTGAAGCCATCCATATTTGTTTTCCAGGAGTTCGCTAAGAGAATTTCCAGCTGACTCGTTATCATCATAATCGGCTTGGTATCTTATATCAGCTATGTCATCTTTAAGGGAGTCTCCAATTGTTTCAAAACACTCGTTCTTAAGTTTATAATAATAATTTCGTAAATTGTATACTGATTTCAACCATGTTGCAAGAGAAACTGGTACGCTTAGTTTTGATTCCACTAACTTGTTGTGGGTAAGTACAACTTGTTGCCCAATTGCTGCAAGATACATAATGCTTTCAGTGAACGCAGTGAGTTTACCAACATTACACTTGTACTTTTTTTGGACTGCCAATAAAAGAGGCTCCCTAAAAACCGAACTTTCAAACGAACCATTCAAAATCTGTTTCAGTGAACTATCTACTTTTACAAAATGTATAAAATATTTGCTTGCTGTTGACGTTCGATTCTTAAGGCATTCTATATCTACTTTACATTCAGTACCATTTACTTCATCGTAAAATTGTTCCAGTTTTTGAAAACCAACTTTTACATTCTGAATTGATTTCTGCATTCTGATTTCAGCCGTGGTCACAATGTTCAGATTTTCAAGAATTTTGCTGAGTATACCGAGCTTATTCGTAACTTCAGTAAATTTTTCTTTCATGAAACTACGGTCTGCAGAGTCACTTTTTGATAAATTATTACTTAGAAGAACAGCAGTCAGTCCTAGGAATGGTGCCAACTTACCAATGTTATTAATAAGCGGACTGATTGCTGTGTTTGGATTGTTTAAATCATCAGCAGTTGAATTGATTCCATCAATAAGCTCAGACAATGTAGTAAGGCTCGTAACAATCGACTTTTTGGAGCGTATCATAATTTGTCCACTTATCGAGGGAAGATAAAGTACCATTACTAAGTAGCAATATATTTTCATGTCTAATTACTTCTTCTTTTTTTTTGTATATTCCGTTCTTCTAGTGAAATCTTCTTGTTTCTGTGTTGTTCCGAATGGGGTCTTCTTATAGTTTGAATGAGTATAAAACCATAAAGGTGGATTTCCACTTTTCCTTTTTGCAGTGGGTACGGGAACGGGAACGGAAAAACATGTAGGGGTTTTCCCTATCAAATGGACTCACAGGAAAATCTAAAATATTTAATTATAGTTATGTAAACAAACATGAACTTTAAAGAACTAATAAAGCTGTCAATGCAAAAATAAAGAAGTTTGATGAGTGGCTACTGTCTTCCTGTCCCGTAGGCATGCGGGACAGACATGACAGGAAAACTGTCAAGCGGGAAAGCTCACGTGATATTTTTCTCGTGCCATTTATAATAATTACAGTCATAATCAATCCCAATTAAAGAAATTAAAAATACAGAACATAAAAAAAATCGGTTGGCGTTTCGGTCTTTTCTTTGAGGATCCCTGTTTTCTCCTAATACTTCGTGTTAACATATAGAGTCGGGGTAGCGGAGAGAAGACTGTGTGGTAGCCAATGATTATATCATTGTGTTTATTGGCTGAGAGATGCAGTTTAATATTACTATAAGAGGTGGTGAAGGAGAGTTTGGTTATGTAGAGCACGAGGTTGGATTCGACTATTGGTAGGGCTTGTAGGTTGTGATGTTGGCAGAACTTGAGGAAGCTATTGTAGGCGCGGTAATATACGAGTGTCGATGTTAATAGTTTGTTAGTTTTGTATATCAGGCTTGTGATTCCAGGGTCACCTTGAGATCTTGTGGTAGGTTGGTTGGTTGGTTGTTTGTCGGCGAGCGTACAAAAGTCTTTAATTTTAAAAATGACGTAGATAATTTATAATAATTACAGTAATAATCAATCCCAATTAAAGAAATTAAAAATACAGAACATAAAAAAAATAAAGAATTGGTCTTCGCAAATCTAGCCAAGAATTAATTAAACTATGACAACAATGATCAATGTGCCAGCACCACTTATTAAATACCCATTACGACTTTTGTTCGTGACGACTTTATATCATAATTATATTGTATTGTATAACTGATGTTAATAAACATGATAGTATTCAATTGTATCAAACTAACAAAAACAGGAAAATAAAGTCGATGACAAGCCATGACACGACAACAATTTACTGCGATCCCTTTCTGTATCCACCCACACACTTCTTAGGGTGGGGTCTTATATAAGGTGCTGGGCGCAAAACGAGAAAAAAACAGGAAAATCAATTCGATGACAAGCCATGAAACTTGGACGACAACGATGACAACAATTTACAGGAATCCCTCTCTGTATCCTCTCAAACCCCCTCTTATAAGGAGGAGCGCAAAACGAATAAAAACAGGAAAATCAAGTCGATAATAGTCCATGACACTTGGAAGAAAACAATTTACAGATATCCCTCTCTTTGTCCATTCACACCCTCTAAGTGGGTGTGAATAATCAAGCAGACAAGAAGGGTGTAATTACCTAGGGAATTATTTGATTATTCAATAGTTACATTATAGAATGAGCTGTTTATGTAGATTGACATTGAATAATAGACTGTAACGTACGACGTAACGTCGTCACTGATAATTCGTCCGCAGTTCTATTTCACCCTCCCTCACGTGTGATACGCTTCAAACCAACCAAATTGCAGCAATTATGTATTTTTCCACACAAATATGATAAAAATCATCCAGTTTCTGTCCAAAATAGTAATATAATTATCTTTCGTGTGTTTGAGGAATTACGTTAGAGGCTGTCTTTTTACTTGCTCATTCATTAAAGAACGTAACATTCTATAGGAGTTGAACTTTTGAATCCCAAGGGTAAAAGTGTCTTCTCAATTAGCAATTAACATCTTTAACTAACTATTCTCAAGAGTATTTTTTTTCTCTTTGTAAAATCAAATACTTTCGAAATAAATCTTTATTCGTTTTTGTGCTTTTAGTAATTCAGTGACGTACAATTTATTACAATGAACATTTGCATTTGCATATTTAGTGTAATAAACAAAATATTGGGTTTTTTCCTAAAAACCATGATGCTATCAGATGCCTCCAAATGAAACCACTCATAGTATTTAGAAAAACCTTTTGTGAATATGATTAAAAGAAATATGCCGATAACTTATCTGGTACAACACATATTTTTGAACAGTTTCACAGCCGTTCACCCCGCTCTAGCAAAAAGTAATATTTTTTTATCAAAACAAGCAATGGGCTGGCAAGAATCTAGAGAAGCGTATTCAAAAAGGGTTAAATTTTAATCAAGTGTAAAAGAAAATGAGTAAAACTGTAATATAACCCTACAAATTGATATTAACTTCTCTGGTTGTTTAAAGGACGGCGCTTAGAAGAACTTTTTCAATTCGCTATTTTATCGCCTAAATCCACCATTATGACGACGAATCTCAGGAATCAATTGTTACAAAATTCAATAGAATAAACAAAAGATCTCCACCGTTAGTGAACTTATTGCGTCTATCCAGATTCTCTTTTATACATACATGATTGTCGTGACCAAAACGAGCTCGACTATAGAAAGTTTATATATTTACTGTTAGTTAATATTGGTTAAAGACAAAATGAGACTGGCAAAAACTTATCTCTTGATTACCTTTGTTGTTGTAAACGTTAATTTGAAGGTTGTAGAAACAGCTACAGAAACTATATCTAGAATAGGTAGGTAGATATGTAACAAACATTCGTCATTAAATGTTCGAAATATTGATTTTATGAGGAATGTGAACCTAATATATAGATATACCTAAAATGCTGGCTAAAATAGCTCTAATTAGCCAATTCGGATATTTTTTTTAGAAAACCTTTCTGAAATAGTTACCTATTGTCAATGTGTGAGGGTGGAAAATGTATCTCCTTCGAAGTCGAGTGTAGAAATGAGAACGGGAAGAATAGCGGGAAGAATAACTAATGTGTAACGGCTAAGGGTATAATTATTGGGCGTCCGCTTCTTTCGGAATGCCACCGCTAACCTAGGTTTACCGCGTTGCTCTAAACCTCGATTAGCGGGCAGCAGACAGAAAATACACAATTGAATCTAGTTGACCCAAACATATTTATTTATACTTATGATTACAGTTGTGGCCATATGATATAAGTGTCGGGGCGGCATGATAAGCCAGAGGCTCCGTGTACATAGGTCCGGGTGCATGGCAGGCCCCGTGTCTACTGACCCTAAAGTATAATAGCTAGTCACATGCCATGTGACCAACCGCCAAAGAGAATACGCCAAAGAGAATGCCCTGGAGTGATGTCCACTACCCGCCGCAGCTATTGTCAGAATTCTAAAGAAAACGCCTAGATAGTAAGCATATAAGATGTACATTACTCGTGCTCATTCAACCAAAGGTCAGCCCTGCCGGCAGGAAGTGACCATAGGGGAGGGGGGAAGGACCCTGCTGAATGAGTCCGGTAATACAAGCATGAGTACATGATTGTGAACAAAATGAAATGAAGAAATACTGTAAAATTAGGTACTGTGTCCTATGTATAATATAAAAGTACATACTAAGCAGTATCTGGGTCCCAAGGTTGGCCCAAAAAATACTTGTTGAATGGTGTGATCGCTTATTCAGACATAAACTGCGTAACAGTTACTGTTCCATCTACCCATTTGCATGATTAACCAGCTGGGGATACCTGCTGCTGCTACGGTTGTTGCAGCACCGAAGCGGAATGAGTGTGAGGCTGATCGGTGTTGATTTCAGGAAAGTGTTTAGTCTACGTCGTTTCAAGAATGTGCCGTTTTGGAAAGTGAAGAGTGGGCCGTTCTTTAGAGGACGTGTGGTTTGTGACCGGGCATACTTTGCTGTGTGTTGTTATGAGACGGACTACGCATCCTTGGCTGAAAGGGTCGGTCTTTGATGCAATGATGCGTACTTGTATTTTGTCAGCCAGAAGTGTGATGTCATTGAACTGCAAGGTTCTGTCGTGGTCGTATCTATAGTGTTGTTGGGGCGACTAGTTCAGAGGATCTGAGGAACCTAAAGAAGGCGGTCATATACAAGCGGTCTAGAGCATGCGACGATCGTGTATGGAGTACGGTGAGAATTTGAGCCATGTGTAAATGGTATTGAGAGATTGGATTGTTATCGGTTGGCGTATCGGTCTTTTCTTTGAGGATCCCTGTTTTCTCCTAATACTTCGTGTTAACATATAGAGTCGGGGTAGCGGAGAGAAGACTGTGTGGTAGCCAATGATTATATCATTGTGTTTATTGGCTGAGAGATGCAGTTTAATATTACTATAAGAGGTGGTGAAGGAGAGTTTGGTTATGTAGAGCACGAGGTTGGATTCGACTATTGGTAGGGCTTGTAGGTTGTGATGTTGGCAGAACTTGAGGAAGCTATTGTAGGCGCGGTAATATACGAGTGTCGATGTTAATAGTTTGTTAGTTTTGTATATCAGGCTTGTGATTCCAGGGTCACCTTGAGATCTTGTGGTAGGTTGGTTGGTTGGTTGTTTGTCGGCGAGCGGGGCGAGCGCCTGGAATCGAAGCATCTGAAATCGAGAAATAGAATCAGCAGTGGGGTTATCAAAGCCATATAAGTGTTTGAGTGAGAAAGAGAATTGCTGCTGTGCAGCTGTCAGGTACAGTTTTCGTATTAGTGTCATGATATCGGGGGAGGGTGTTGACCCAGACTTCCAAATCTGTGTTATTTGAAGATTGTCGGTTGGAAGATGATCCTTTTTCCTCTCCATTGATTGATGGTTGATGCTGTAGCTACTATTTCGAAGAGTTCTTTGTAGTCGATAAAGAATTTGTGGTAGGGTGGAGGCCATCTCTCTTGAATCCAGTAGTTTTTAAAGATGGCTCCAAACTCTAGTTGTAGATCGGTTGAAAGCATGGTGAATGGATCTGGGATGAGGGTGGCTCTGCTCCAGGTTGGTAGGAAGTCGATCCAACAGTATGTATGTTGGCGCAGGCTTGTTTGTTTAGGGATATATGGAAATGGTATGATCGTACGGTTATAGAAAGGTCACTCAGGCGGAATAGAAATATTCTGCCAGGACGTACAACTTTTCATAGGTTTGATAGTTTGCCAATGAGGAATAATAGTTCGCGTTTGGTGAATTTTTTCTGGGATATCCAACGTGGTAGCTCATTGGTGATGTCGGTGTATTTGTCGTCCGGTATGTTAACGGTAAAAGTTTTTTGAGTCGATCTCGATGCCAAGTTATGTAATCTTTGTTGAGGGTCCTTCCAGTTTATCAATGGCGATATGGTCACGTGATTTATCGTGTATTTTGCAGACCAAACTTGCGCTTTTTAGAGTTTTCAATTACTTTTGATCTATAAAAGGTACTAAGTCCAAACTTTCACCAATACAAGATAAACTTATTGCTACCATTTAAAAAATAATAACGTGGCTATTTTAAAAATGGTGCCATTCTTTATTATTTATAAAGGTCTATCACTGGTCCAAATTTCAGGTCAATAGCACTTGTGGTTTTTAAGAAACAAAAAAATGATACTGCCTACGGTGTAGGGAAAAAATATTTGCGATGGCGGTGTCAAGCTCTTTCCTGGCAGCTATTGTGTTGGTGGTACTGATGAATAGGAAGTCGTCTGAGTAGTGAGTGGTGTCAGGGAGCTTAAAGATATACTGTAGGATCCAGCATACGGCGTCTGAAAAGCAGTTGAAGATTTCTGGTGATCCGATCGAAGTCCAAAGAGAAGCCGATTGTCGACGAAGTAATGTCCAAGCCATTCCCATTGGGTTAGTAGCACATGCAGTAGTCTAAATGAATGTTTTATGTTGAGCTTTGACATGAGACAGTTTATACCTTTGTTCAAGATGCGGTCGGTTGCTTCATCGAAGTGAGAATACTTGACTGAGAAGTCTTCTTTGGCTATCCCATTGTTCACTGATGTACCGGATGGTTACGATAGGTCTAATATCAGTCGTCGAGATTATCTTTTTTTTCGCGTGGGCCTAGGTTTGAACAGTGAATATCGTCCCAGGGAGGTATGGTGAAGGGACCAGAAGTGTGTTTTCGTTTAAGTTCCTTGCATATGGCTATCGAAGTGGCTGATGGGTGTTCGGTGGTAAATTGTAGATTGTTGGGTCTTGATCATGTTGGGGTTTTGGTGTATCCAATCGAGAAGCCATTAGACAATCCATCGATGAGGTAAGTGTCTAGTTCTTGGTCTGGATGGAGTTGTAGGAGCCTTAGGAGGTTAACAATATTACAGGCGTAGAGACAGTTTTTGGAAGTTTATTGGCGGGCTGCAGGACGGAATGGAGTGCGGTTGAAGTTGATATTGGCACATCTTGAACCAGGGGTGGCCAGATTGGTGGCATTTGTTGCAGATGTGTGCGCATCTATTTTGTGAGACATTCCGAAATGGTTGTTCAGCAATGTAGGAGTAGGCGTTAAGCTGACGAGAAGTTAACTGGTTAAGGCTGCGGAAAGGACAGGTATTTGAGTAGTGTCCGTAGGTGACACAGTAATAGCAGGCTGATAAGTGTGAGTCACGTAGGAAAGTGTTAAAAAGTTCCTCATTAATGGTTGTCCAGTGGGCGGAAATATTTTGCTGGATGGCGATCATTTGGCTTTGGGATTTATCGTAGGCGTAGCAGATTTCAAAGTTGTGGGTGGTGGTTGAGTGTTGCTTGGTAAAAGATATTTCATGCACAGATCCACGATGGATAGTCTCTTATTTTTGTTTTCGGTTGGTTTGGCTTAACAAGGAGGTTGTTATGGGAGTTAAAGTGGAATCCAAGGAGTTCATTAGGGTTGTTGTGGATGGTTGGGGGTGGGGGAAATAGTTCGTCAAAGTCAATGCATTCAAGCTTTTTCATTTTGATTGAGACAGTTCCTTTCATAGCTGGGGGAGTGTAAGGGTTGTTCAGGTTATAGATGTTTAATTTCATACCTTGTATACGAAAATAAATGAATGTCTATACGTACTGTAATCGTAAAAATACATACGAAATATTGAAACGCTCCCTAAGGGATGTCCATTCGGAGAGGGTTCGGCTTTTGTCCTTCTTCATGATAATGCTTGTGTTGTTGTTGTTGTTGTTGTTGTTGGTGGTGGTGCTAGTGGTTTTGGAGTTGGAGGTTTTCTTTTGGTATTGCTTGCTGTTTCTTAGTGAAGGCATTTGATGATGTTTTTGGTGCTTATTATTAAAGGATTGACAAGGTATTTTTGGATTTTTCGCTTATTGTTTTACCCTATTAGGGGCAGGGTATTTGGTCCGCGTGTAGAGGCAGGGGGGGGCTGATAGTGCCCCCCCCTCCTTTCATAACTTTTGATATGAAAGAGCTTTAGGTCTGAAATTTTGTACAATTATGTACATTCACATAATAAACAAAATG
>JAYRBV010024708.1:0-10755 GCA_036023255.1 Mitrocomella polydiademata
TTGGCGGGGGGGGGGGGGGGGGTTAAAACCCAGTGGGGCTAGGACCCCTCTGCATTTGATGTATTTTTATCCAAATTTGTTACAATTTGTTTTTTATTGTCAGGAAGTCTTGTTGAAAGTATCAACTCGTGGAGTTCCATGAGCATGACAACAAGTATTCAGATGGCACAAGAATGCCTACGTCAAGATCCATCACTCAATGATACTCAAGATAGTGGACAATCTTTCGAAGGACTAGAAGCATTTGCTCAGACAATAGAATCGGGTAGGGTGTTCAGAAAGTTTTATTTTTTAAATTTCAATTTTTGTCAAAAAGTTTTTACAACATTGGTTTTTACAACTGCAACTTTACAGATAAAGTACCACCCGTTCACCATAACAATTTTTTTATTCAGTTCTTGCACGTGTGAGGCTTTCCTTTGTGAACACCAAAGTCAGATTGGAACATCTTCCTTTAAATGCCACAAGTGGTGTTGGAATTGAGCTGGTCATAGATAGGTAATTTTTTATTTTTTTATTGACGCTTGTTTATTGGTACTACATACTCTAAAAATTTGGAATTAGAAAATATTGGGGAAAATTACATTATGATGCCATCCTACTTTATTATTAGAATTGATTACTGGGATCTTTCCCATGAAGAAATTGGCAAAGAAAACACCCCTCAACATAGTGTTTATGAACCTGTGGCGGTTGCCATAAAAAACTTTCAAATGATTGGTGCAAATATCTACATTGACGAGTTCCCCAAACACAAACGTACTCGGTTGCGAGATATATGCGGAGATGATGATTTGTCAGACAGCCCATTAACACCAATTAGTGATGGCCTGTCACATTTCCGTAACAAGTCATTACACGATGAGGAAATACCAAATCTTTTACCAAGAGTCAAATTCCTATCCTCTTGTGGGAAACAGAATGTCAAAATTAAACTGAAGCAAAACGATGCTGTCCAAGGACCAAAGGTAGTTATTTAGTTATTTTATATTACCAAAGGTTAGTTAGTTCTTCAATACTGCTATAATGGGGCTAAAAAAGGAAAATTGTGAAGGAAATTAGTAATTGATGACTTCTTTTTCTTTCAGTTTGATATGGAGTATTCCTTGGCTGCATTGAATATATTTTTGACACCCAGACAATTTCACTTGCTTACAGATGTTGCAACTTCTTTATCTGAGGCTGGTATGTAAAATAGCTTGTCAGTAAAGGTTTTCTTACAAAAAAAGATTTTAACTTTGTTCTTTTTTCTGTTTATTCAACATGGCTGGTATTTATAAAATATGGAAAGTTTTTAGTAATTTAGTACTTAAAAGATAACTTTTTATATAACAGGTACTTAATGGTGCCTAATTTATTGATACATATATTCATTTTAGCATCAGCTTATAGTGACACTTCCTCGGTTACAAAAGACTTGACGTCTCACAGTAGACCCAAGATGAGGGAGATGAGATCAGAAGACTTTATGAAGGTTGAAGAAAGTCTGCAGCACCAATTCAGTAGTATTGACTCCCAGGACTGGAAGAGTGCCTTGCACAGTCTGAATTCAACTGGCGATTCGCCAATCGGAAGTTTGAATAGGCAACGAGCTAACAGCGAAGAGGAATTTTTCTCAATGTCTGAATTTCCTTTGCCTTCACTTGGACAACCTACTTTGTTGAATACTGTTAAACAGTGCAATCTCACAGGAAATAATTATGATGATACTTCTACTGGAAGATTCTCCCCAACTTCACCAAGATCAACATTAAGCAATATCAGCTTAGGAGGCAGTAGTGGCTCATTAAATTCTAAAGGTAAACATCTTTTGTGTCTTAATTCATTATCAGTTTACCATACCAGGGCCTATTTTTAACAATAATTTTAAAACTATGGTTTCACTTATCAGGGACACTCACAGAAAGAGCAAGTACCGTATTCAGAGGACCGTCTTCTGGATCACCAGGTAAGTTTAGTTTTCCAGTTTTTTAGTTTTTCACATTTTTTTCTTATTTTATTTAGAAAAGGATACTCTATACATAATGAATATTATTTAAAAAATTTGTATGTAATCACTAACTTTTTTTTATAGGACAAAGGATCCACCATGGCTTTGTCACATCTCCAGGGAGTACAGCTAGTGTTGGTTTGGCTGGTGTCAGTAAATTGGACGATTCTGTTGATTGCACTAGAATTCGAATTCGAACCAGTAACATTATAATGATTCTTCTCCATAGAGATCCTCTTGAAGGTATTTCAGGCAGTAAGGAGGAGAACAAAGGTTGCAGCGTTGAGGAGATGTCAGCGACCTTTTTCAACCACGTAAACCAGTATTCTATTCAAAGCTTGTTTGGTTTAAATGGGGAAGATGTCAGAGAAAACCTTATTCACATTTGCTCTTTTGATCATTTACGGTAAATAATTCATTATTTCAGCATTGTTCTTTTTAGAGATAAAACAAGACTCAAATCTTTTTACCAGTACTATCTAAAAAGTCTTTCAACATACTGTATTTGGCTTATTTATTTTACGTAGTAAAAGTAAAATCTTTCTTTTTAGTGTCTTGGCTTCTGCTTTGAATGTAGAAGTCGAATCTAGCATAACATCAAATACTGTGGATGTCATTTTGGGAAAGCTCTCTGTTGATGAAAACCTTTATGAAGATAGTTCATCTAATCGCAAGCCATACTCCCAAGTTCAGGTATGTATCCAAAGTCCCTGAATATTTTCCCATGACTTTTTAACAAGAATAATATCATCAATTAACCATCATTTTTCATACATTTTTCATTTTGCTAGGTTTTACATTTTGATCAACAAGATATTTCACCACTTTATCCTGGTAGTTTTGGAGCAATTCAATCACCAAGTTTGAAAGTGAAGATACAAAAGACAAGTAGAACTGGAACGGTAAGGAATCAATATCAACAAATTCTTCATTCGGACAAAATCATCAAGAGGAGTCGTGTCCTCCTAACATTTCTCCAGTTAATTCTGCAGTGATTTTCAGTATATACATCTTAGCCCTTGCATAACTAAAAAATAATAACAATTCAAATTAATATTTTGAAGATGTGTCTTAGTAACCTAGCTCGGTCAAGAGATTTTTCCACCACCAGTTATGCGGACTGACTGTCTATTTGCGTCTGGAATTCATTGATCTTTTGATAACAAATAACTGAAATTTTCAACTTTCTTCCGAGTTTCTTCCTATAAAGAATAATACATTTTCCATCAATACAGGGTGTACATTCCCGTGGTTCGATGCCGCCTAAATCTCAAATCAGCGTTGAATTTGGACCGGTGATTTTGGATCTTGATTTCACATTGATTGATCGTGTAGCAGCGCTTTTGTCATCGGGTCCACTCTACAAGACAAGTTCTTTTGGTGCTCAATCCAATTTTCATGACATGTATAATTCATTGGCAACAGGGAGATCTGCGGTAAGATGTCCAATCCTGAAAAATTTATTTCATGATATGTTTTACCTTTTAAAACATAATTCTAGATCATTCTTCAAAAAGTCAGCCATAATTTTATAATTGCTTTAAAATTTAAATAAAATTATGTCAAAATACCTTTGTTACTATCTTGTCCTCCGTAATTTTTTAGAATCAGCAGACGGCATTCAAACAAGTGATTCACGATAACTCGATGAATACTGATTATAAAACTGATGTCACATGCAAGTGTTTAAATGCTAAGGTTTTGTTGAGGTATGTACTGCTTTATTAAAATAAATTTTCCAGTATTTCGTGGATTTCTCAAAATTCCGCAAAGATTTGTTCCATAAAAATAATAAAAATATAAAAAATAAATTCCTACGAAAAATAATATTTCCCTTCTTACTAATTTAAAGATCTCGAGAAATATAAATGTTATGACCATGAAATTTTGCATACAAGTACTCTATCATATAATGAGCACATTCACATAAAAAAGATTTTCCTGAAGTATGCAATGTTTTAATGACGTCGTCTTTTCTTCCTCAAAGTAGTGATATTTTTGCAAATTTCTTCAAAAAAAAGCTAATTTCTCTATTATATTGTAATCATCTTACAATATTTTCTATTTTGCTGACATCATCAGAAAATTGATGACGTCATATTTCTCATACATATGTGGAGAAAATTCTCAAATTTTATACAAATTCTTATATCTCGAAAACCAGGAATGCTATGACCTTAAAACTTCATACGGTAGTACATTATACTGTCCCATACACTTTTCAACTTTTCAAAGAATATACATAATATGATCGTTATTATAAGTCATATAGTTCGTAGAAAGGTTCACAGCCTTGATAATTATCATCAGTGTGAATTGCAAACAGTTAGCAAAAAAAAAAAAGCAACGGTACGAATAGGGTTAAGCCCTTTTGTTCAATCCGCGAAAATAAGCTAATCCATGAAAATAAATCCCCGCGAAAATGGCCGGAATTGTCCCAATAAAGTAGACTAAATGTTAAGATTTTGTTGAGTTATATACTACTTCAATTTTCAAGACAGTGGTAGCAAATCCTCGTTTCTATTTTTTTTCAATCGTGACTATGCTCTAAATCAACGCTGGTTACATAGTCCCTAAATTTACGATGTGCTTTTGAAAAATAATTTAATGTGAACCATAAAAATTATCATCAAACCCTCTTTTTTTCTCTCATGTAGAATACCGGTCCCTGATTTGCGCCCGGACAGTGATATTGAGAAAAAGCCATGGTGGAGACGAAATATACACAAGGAGAGTTTACAGATTGATTTGGTATCTGCTGAAGTGAAGACAACTCTCAGTCCATCTACACATCCAACATCTTCTTCTTATGATATCGGATTCAAAAGAGCTAAAGGTTTGTTTGTTTACGAGACACAAGAGCATTATTGGTAATTAGGACAAAAGAACACATGCCGTTATCCAGTTAAAACATGCGAGTAGAAAGTAATTTAGCAATTTAAAGTAAATTTCCCGTGATGCTCTTCTGATCGCAAACTCCTAACTTTGATATTCAAAAAATAGCAATTGCTAATTATAGTTTTCAGACTGACTTCTATCTTGGCCAATTTTTAATTACCCAATTTAGGCGATTAGAAGGGTTAGGGCCAAAATTTTATTTTGGTATTCTTTTCAATACGATTTGGTTGCATACACTATTGTTTTTTCCTGGTGATATTTATTTCCAGAAATTGTCCTGTGTTGTCCCAGTGCCCTTCTTCCCTGATAAATACTACTTCCTTATTATGTTAGGTATTTTCTTGGCAATGAACAGTAGATACCATGTGTTTGATATCAGTAGTACAACAGAAGAAGGAGTAACTGGTTCCATTGGTGTTGATATGCCAAGGTAATCATCAAACATTCAATCCTTATAAGTAGTCTGTGTCTTCAATCTTTCTTGATAGTGTAAATACGGTGTAGGTATTCATGTTTTTTTTTCGTGTGTGTAAAGTATGTAACTTCATCTAGAAAATAAAAGGTGGACATTTTGCATTTCTTTTATTCCTGCAGGATACTTGTCAATTTAACACCTCCATCATCTCGATCAGTATTTGAAGTAACTGAAACAGCATCAAAAGACTCTTCTCCTGATTCACTAGAAGATCAATATCCATGGATGAAAGCAGAACCTTCACCATTCTCTACACAACCAAATATGTATAATGAAAATGAAGAGGTACTTCAATATACTCCTCTTTCCTTCAAACATTTTTATTGTTATTGTTACTATTCACTATTCAATTTTTACCCAGGAGAATATGTATAATGAAAATGACATTCCAATATCCTCTTTCCTTCGAATATTTAAACATTTTTCTAGCCTTACCTGCTACAGATCACAGATAACAAGGCTGCTCACAGAGGCTCAAATTGCTCAGATAAAACAAGAACTGATAGAAAAATACAGACCCTGAATTTTTTGTTAATTTTGTTTTTTCAGATGGTTACACCTGGTTCTGTGGGTGATATGAATACATTCCAGGAATTTGCATCTTCATCAGCAAAAATTGCAGTCAATTGTTACTTCCCATCCATGCAAATTAACTTGCATAGTAATGATGTCTTCGAACTTTTTTATAACAGGTATTTATTACAATGTCGAATCTTAACTGTTTTCGCGAAAATGTAAGCATGGAACTTTCCCAATATACCGTTTGTAAATAGATTCTTATAATTAATCTCGGTTCTAACTATGTATACGTACTTCTATCACCTCAATGGTGTTTGCACTTTTATCACGCATTGGTAAAATTTGTTACTCCCATGAGACTCGATTACACGAAGACGTGATTGACAATAGGAATTTTCATATAAAGGGTATTTAGGGAATGTTTGTTCAAACCACAATATAATTACATACATTCTCTCAGATTTTACAATTCGTACAGTACAGTCTGGCGAGTTTCAACTATTTTCTGATATTTTATTTTAGGGTTTTCGGTGACCTTGTTATGTGGGAACCAACTGCTCCTTCACCAGTCGATTTTCCTGGAAGAGTGAAGAATCCTTACGAAAATGTCCACATCAATTTGGCTAGCCATATTGGACAACTGGATAGTGGTGTAAGTGGTAGTGACAAATTCTTCATGTGTCGTTCAGGTGTCAGAGGAGGAGGCGATGGTAAGTTTCTCATTATCAACAAACAAAAAGTTTCTCTTTTGCTTTCAACAATTTCAACAAATATTCTTGAACACAAAGTTGAAAGACTTATTCAATGCATTTATTGATATTACTATACGCTCTTTCTTCAGCATTCGATTCACATTCTACGGCAGACGAAAGCTTCTTTTCCGGTGACTTTTATAACGAACCCCTCTCCAAGCATCAACAACAAACCAATTTTTGTTTCTCATTACATATCGACCAAGGAAATGTTGCATTGTTCCCACCGTCCAAGGTAAATGCTTCTTTTATCGTATTTACCTCTCTGTAGGCGTTATACCAAGCTCCATAGTTGAGGAGAGTACTTACACTACCTTTTCGGACAAAACAATGTCGGACAAAAGTGACGGAATTTCCTTGAAGGTGACGAAAAATTTATCCGACGAATAGTTGTTTTAAAAAAAGTCTTATCCAAGTTATGCTCAACCATTCGGAAAATTTTCCGCTCTTTCCGCGATTTGATGAACTTCACATTTCATATTTTATTTAGCCTCTTGTTGACGCCGACCTTACAAAAGAAGAAACATTGCAACAACACGAACTTGAAGACATGTGTCTAGGTCACGTGGTCATTAACGCCCAAGACGCCCATCTGTTTGTGGCGTCGGGCTTTAAAGGGAAGCCAAACATAGACTTTATAGAACTTTATTCCAACGCAATAGAACTGTATCATAACAGTATACTCAATGAAGGAATCGAAATCACCAAAATGGAAGACGCCCTATGTATTGATTATTTAGAGCAGACTATTTATCCATCGGTGCCGGCTGTTCAGCGCAAGTGCAAGACACCGAATGGTGCCGGATCGGAGAATTCAGCCATGTTGTCATTGGCGATGAAATCGGCGTCGAATCCTGATGCCAAGAGAAAGGTATTTGTTGTTGGTGATTTGATGAGGGTGTCTGTCTTGTTGTTGTTACTTTGAGTTGGTGATTTGATGAGGGTGTCTGTCTTGTTGTTGTTGGTGATTTGATGAGGGTGTCTGTCTTGTTGTTGTTACTTTGAGTTGCTCATTTTTGTTTCTTTTTTCTCATAGGACAACACATTATCAGTTGCAGTTCGTGGTGGCACGTTGAATCACCGAGTTGTTCAGTCTGGACACAGCTGGCTCACTCAGGTTCTATAAATATTTATTTTCACTATATTTTCTAATCAGTCAGTCTAGTTTCTTTACAAATAAAAGTCCTGCCATAAAGTCTAGATTTCTTAGAAATAATATGTTCTGTTCATTGAAGCCTAATTTCTTCAGCTGTGCTGCTCTAGCCTTTACTCCCTTATACGAATACTGCCTTTACTCCCTCATACGAATACTGCTTTTATCTCGTTCACCCTGTCTGAAGGTCTTAATGATTGATTGATTTTTAGTTGATGGATTTTATGGATATTAAAGATTTCCCGATCACTGGATATGCTTTCCCTACTGTCATGACAACCTTACACATGCATTTGTGGGGATGTGCTATTGATTATAGGTAACAGTTTAGTTACACGTATATTTTAATGATAAGAATTATTATTTGATCATTATCAAGTGCGAGACCTGTATTTCTTTATATTGTTTATATTGTTTAACTCTTGTCTGAAATGTTTGAGTATACTATTTTGCTATGTCTTGTAAAATATCTAAAATCTGACCATTCGCCAAAATTAGTTCTTAGGAAAAATTAAAAAAATTAATTTCGCGAAAATATCTTGATGAAATTGATTTTTTTTTTGCGGTTAGGCCGGTCCACATTCCTGTTCACTCTTTATTGACGATGGAATCATTAAGTCTTTCCAGTAATATTATTCCAGGATCTTCATCTTCCATACTAAGGTCAGTAAATTTGATTTCGTGATCAACATTATGAATTCAAAGCCTTGAGATATGAAGACTCAGTCATGATCCTTGTACGCCGACTGGCAAAATTCCGCTTTTTTATTGCAAATTTGAACGGACTTTTCAATAAGAAAGTACGATAAATGCAATTTTTTGTGTTTTTGTTTTACGGTTGCATCACTGTTATTATTTACCATTTTATTCAGGATCAAGTCTCGGCTATTTTTCCGAAACTCCCGACCCACGGGCGCATCACTATATTGATGAAGGGATAATTACCTGCGGTTAAAATGCGCCTAACGAGAATTAATTTATCATTAGGTTTATTATTGAAGATTCGGCGCTTCATTTGTGTGACCGTAGCCTCAACGATTCATGTGACTTTGATGAATTCATTTCTGTTCTCGATATGGGTACATTCGAGTTATCGCTGAAATTCAATAGCGGTCAAGACAAGCGTCAGCCATTGTTTGACTTGTCAATGTCCAACAGCATGCTGAATGTGCGTACGTGTACAGATTCGTGTGTAGCCTTGATGAAACTGGTCCAATATTTCGCATCTGATGGTGATTTACAGACCGGAATTAATAATTCCACTCCTACGGAAGCCGAAAAAGAATTTTCGGTAACAGCTTTTTCTTCAACAACGATTTATGTTGTCAAGAGTTTTTAACGATAGATAACTTATCAGACAAACTATTAGTCGGACAAATTTTACGTCACTGATAAGGTCCAATAAGGTAGTATTTTTCGCTTTAATATGAAAACCCTTTTTTGGTCTGACGGTAGAGGACCCAATTTTGATAGTATTTACGTTTAATTAATTTCTCATTTGAATCTCCATCGTAGGAATCTTCTGAAATCTCCTCAAGCGCTCCATCGCAGATGCTGATGGCAGGTCAAGAAGAAGAGGAAATTGACATCAACTCTCTGATGGATGATGCTATGAATGACACTGAAGAATCTGTAAGTCTGTTTTATTCTACCTTATAAGAAGAATTTAAATTCGAGAATTCAGCAATATCCACCCTTGCATACTGTTAACTACAGAAACACACAATTTTCAGAAGACTTGTATAGAAAACACATTTATTGTATTGGAAAAAAAAAACTGGTTTCGCGGTCTTTACATTCGCAGCAATAGCCAAAGTCGCAAAAAAATATCCAGACTAGATTTCAGATGAATGTAAAGCTTTGATGTAGTATAACACGCGACTGATCTTTCGATACATTACTTTTAGTTCGACGATCGATTTCAAGGAACAGTGATTGACGAACGTGATGATGAAGATGACGAGGATGACGAAGAAACGAGCGGTGATGAGTTCTGTTTACTAGATGATGAACAAGCTAATGTCCAGGTTAGTGTTCACTTTGAATGCCCGTTCTAAAATCCCCCCTCTCGTTCCCGTTTCCTTACGCTCAAATTTTGATGTAGGATAGGTCTCCATATAACTCTTCATTTATAGTCGTGTATATTTGTATTTAATGTAAGTGTGGAAGTTGCTATTTGGAACGTCTGAAAACGAACTTCTTATTTACTTCCGAAGAATATTATGTTAGGGAAGAAATTTTTAAGGAAGAGTACTGAACTTTTGTTTTCATATGTTACAGGAGGATTTCGAACCAATTCTTCGTAAGATAACAGATGGAGATATTACAATGATCGAAAACTTTATACAAATCCCTGTAAGTTCATCTTTCGGTTGGTTTTAGGTACTGACAGAATCAATTTGGCAAGATTTGGTTTAATTTTGGTTTTAGTATAACCATCAATGTCTATACAGTAATAAACGAAATAATGAAATTAACGCAGATTTATCGTTCTTTAGTAATCTGAAAAAGTCTTGTAAATAGGAAAGTTATATTAAATGATGACCTTCCAGCTTTCCAAAAGTTAGAAATTATAATCTATGTATAAATCGCATGTAATAACTTTAGCTTGACCCAAATATTATAAAATTAAAATGATCGGTTGTTGTTTTTTTTTTATCGTCAGGAAATTTGATAGAATAGTTTTAGTTAGGGCTTGAAAAACACAAAGGAAAAAAGTTGTGACTTTCAAATTTTATTTTTTTATAGCAAGGGAAACATGACCAGTTGTTATCTCCAGAAAATTATCCAACAGCAACACATCGATATACTATTAAGGAGATGTCAGTCATTTGGCAAATGTATGGAGGGTCTGATTTCACACCTGCCAGGTCAAAGTAAGAACAACTGAAAAATTATAAATAGTATCACCAGAAGCTTCATTTTTATTAATTTTATTAAAAATAAAAGATCTTGTTTATTTTCATAA
>JAYRBV010024719.1:0-10754 GCA_036023255.1 Mitrocomella polydiademata
GCAAAGATCAAAGGAACTCACTCGAAGTGTCAGATCCTTTTTCTCCGCCCGTGCCTTTAGAGCTTCAGCGTGCCGGGGAAGGAGGAAACGGGTTGAAATTTACATTTCTCTTAATATGTTTTTCCTTCACAATTTTTAACCAATTTTCAAAATCCAGAATTCGAATTACCTTGGGCTACACAATTCAAACCCTACTGGAACTAAATGTTCAGTAGAACTTTTGGAAGACCTGTACACATTGCTTTTTCCTGAGCAAAAAGGTGGGACTGTACTTCACATTTAACAATTTTTTATATTTCCTAATAGTTTTACATGTATAATGATTTGGAATGGTGATGTAGAATGTCTTGATTGGCAATATCATGCGGAGGGAAATGCTAACATCATTTTGAAAAGTTTTGAGCATAACCTAGCACTACGTTTGCGGAAAGCTACAATCGAAATTGGAAAAGTACAGTCCACTAATTTGCAAAAGACAGAAAAGGAGATAACATTTGAACAAGAGATGTATTATAGGGATGCTTTGGCGCAACTTTTTGAAAAACATGGTTTATATTTAGATGAAGGAAAATTTTTTTATGCATCTGAGCGTTTCATAAAACACATTGTTAACTCCATTGAAGTTAAGAGACCACATCATCGTAAGCATAAACAAGTAAAACTACAGAGGCAGGCAGTATTGATAATGCCTTTTTTGGGATCATTTCCTTGTAATTCAAAATTAAATCAAGATTTTGTTGCCATTGAATTGAAACCAAAATGGGGCTTTCTTCCAGTTTCGCCCCTCATCAACAAATCAAATAGTTTCAAAAAGAATGTATGTAGGTTTTGTTTACACCAAAACATGAAATTGAAAGAAGGTTCCTTACTTTCTGTAAGTGAATATTGCCCATTGGATTTGTTTGGGGATTGTAAGTGCAAAATTAAAACAGCAATTCAGTCTTTGTTGAAAACTCCACAAAACAACATATCCATCATACTGAATGATTCGGTTGTTGACACAAAAAGTGAAAAACTAAGCTCCGTTTACAATCATGAAACCATTACTGAAATTGTTAGTGAAATTTTGGTTTCTGACTCAATGAGGTTATCTGGTGATTTGGAAATTACTCACAACAAGCAAACCTGCCAAAATGGGAAGTTCAAAGAACATGGAGATAGTTGCGTTAAAACTGGTAAAGGAGGACTTTTGAATATCCTATCTAGGCTTCAGCGTTTTGATAACTTAGACATTGAAAGTATTGGCCCAGTGTATAAAGAAGTCATTAACCAAAGCAACTATGAGGAGAGTGATTTTGTTCATTTTATTTCCAAGCTATGGTCAAAAGTTATATCAAGTGTCAATCAAGAGAACAAAATTGTAGAAACCTTGAGCACGGAACAACCTTTAATAGATGTGTATGATCTGTGTAGATTTTTGTTATCTGCAACATTTAAAGACTGCAGTATCATCTTAACATTTTGTGAAATGAATAACCATGCAGCAGGGGTGCAAGCTGACAATGTCATTTGTACAATGGGTCGTTATTTTAAATATAAAATCAAACTCATTGATTTGGATCCACGGTTTGTGGAAAACATTCCATATTACTATGAACTTGATCAAAAAATTGTTTCTGCTTGGAAAGAAAATCATGTTTTGTGATGAATTTTCCTTTTATAATACATTTTTCTAGATTAAAAAGGTTTAATGATTTAAAAGTTTCAATTTCTTCTGGTTAGTTTGCTGGTCTTTTTTATATCAATGGAATTTGAAATACATATATATAAAGGGGAACTTTAGGTTTAGAAAATAAAGAGCTGTGTGTTGAAACCTTATCAAAATGTACTAACCAAGAGAGTGAAGTACCCTTTTCAGTTAAAACTTGTATAAGGATAATTCATGCGAATATTGTCATTAATTTCTCATTTTCTTTTGACCGTAGTTCCCAGTATTTTAACGATGATAACAGTAGGGGACCATCCATAAAGTATGTACATAGGTAGGGAGAGGGGGAGTCACGCCAAAAGCGTACAAAGGAGGGAGGGGGGTTAACGTTAATGAGTACGTACACAGTTAGATTGCCCTTATATCTATTTTTGAGATTTTGAGTTTCACTGCGTATATACTTTTTGGATGGCCCCTAAGGTAAATCTAAAAGTAATTTTATTACAATTTAATTACACTTACTAATTCAGTAAATTATGGCGCTTATACTAAGTAGTAAAACAATATTGTAAATTAGTTTTTTCTCTCATTTTTTATAAAAGTACTTTCTTATCTAGTTCCTATTACAATATTAAAGTAATTGTCAGGAGTGCAAAATTACAGCGATCTGATTGGTCGAGACGTCAGTTTAAGAGTGAAATTAATCGTTAATTACCCATTAATCGGATGCCTTGTTGTGCGATTTTTTAAGGATTGATCATTCGTAACAAGGAGAAAAATTGTAATCTGCACTTGTCCTTCGCACTCAGGCAAATTACAATTTTCTCCTTGTTACTTGTGATTAATCGTTAATTGCACTCCGAAACATTTGATTACTACCTTAAGTGTACTAATTTTGGCGAGGATTTAATTTGGCGCATGATCAACAAACTTAAATTTGGCGAGGATTTAATTTGGCGAATAATCAACAAACTTAAATTTGGCGAATGTAAACTAATGGTTCGCAAAGTACCCTGCTACCGAGCATTGTACTTTGCTTAAACTGTCCCTCTGCCCACTATACCACCTATAAAAAAATTAACTTAAATTTGTTGAAGATTTAATTTGGCGAACAGTCATTTAAGCTAAATTTGGTGAGGATTTAATTTGGCAAATGGTCATTTAAGTTAAATTTGGTGAGGATTTAATTTAGCGAATTTGATCAAAAATCGCCAAATTCGCCAAATTCACCAAAATTAGTACTCGCTAAAATTAGTACACTTAAGGTAGTAATAAACCTGTGTTAATCATAGAAAAATAATTTATAATCTTATAGGCCTATAAAATCATTAACGAGAATATTTATTTACATGAATTATTTTTCTTTTAGATTGTAAATACATTAAAAAATCATGACAATGCAGTACCTATAAGATTACATATAAACAAAAAAAAATGACGGAGTCAGTGGCTACATATCACCCAATAACAAAACCTCCATCAAGTCATAAAGCAATCAGTAGAAAAACTTCCAAGGAACAAATGCAAAGTAATGTGCACAATTTATCAGAAGTCAACAAGAAGCAACAAAAGAAGAGCAAAGTTTATCACAATGACGACAACCTATTTGGAAACACTTTAGGTATTCAAAAAAGCCATGTTGATAGATCATTGAGCTGGGGTAATCTGACACAAATTTCTCTCAATGATAACCAGAGATCGTTAAGTGCTAGTAACTTGTACGCTCTTCGAGATCCAGATCTTTCTATCAAATTTGCCATCTCAAAAAAGCCTTATGACAAGCCACACACCTCATTTTCAAAAGAAAAAGCGATTTTCACTGCATGGACTCAAAAGTACTATCATCAATTGACTATCGGTTGTGGTAACAAAAGTTGCTTAAATGTCTTCTGCAAATCTTCAACTCGTATGAAATCATTTGATAAGAAAATGGTTTCTTTGGTGAGTATTGAGCTTGCTGGATTTAAGAACAACTATCTCTGTGTGAAAGATAAAAAGAAACAAGCTGCACAAGTCCTTGATCCAGATTGTTTTAAGAGCGAAATTGAATTTCCAACTGAAAAGAAATTTGGGCAGGTCCCTTTTTTGTACAGGTTTTATTCAATGTCACCATTCAGAAGTTTGTTTTTGCCCTGTCCATTAACACCATCTGGACTTGGACTGCATAAAACACACAGTCATAGTGAACTCCACACCCCAATCAAAACAAAACCGGACTTAGTTCCCGAAGCGGGTAACATTTCCAAAACATTCACAAGTCATTTGAGTACAATAACAAGCACTATATCATCAAGTGTAAGTAATATTTTACAATATGCAAGCATGTCTGACACAAGTGGTGTTGACGATGAAAAGAAAAGAAGAGATATGCCAGAATCAAAAGACGATATCGGATACAAGGAGAGCTTTATAGGTATTGAAGACGAAACAGATGCTGAAAATGAAGAGAGATTTTACACCCGGACACGCATCCCAAGTGTTCGCATATTTGGAAATGAATATGCGGTTGATACTGAACCTTACCTTCAAGATAACATTGACGAGTTTGAGATGAGTGTGGCTGCAGAATTCTGTCAAGACTCTGTTGAAGATCTTGAAGATTCTGTGTTGGGCGAGTCAGCACCAGACTTAGGGGCTGACGAGGAAAAGGATGGATATTCGTTGACTCATCTTACGCTTGAAATGTTCGAGAAGATTCTATCGAACTATGAAGAATGCAGTGATGAAACTTTCCTCATGAATACACTGCGAACTGTGTTTTCATCTTGGGAGGCGCTGATGATGAGTTTCCAAAATGAAGGAATTTCCAAAGTGAAGAGACATCCGTTCAATGTGAAATTATCAAATGTGATTGACATGTTTTTACTTCTTGACAACGTTGACAAGGTGGATCAATTCAAAGTTGTTTTGACCGATACTATCCAGGTGATGCTGTTGAAGAAGCAATGCATCAAAGAACCAACAGAATTGAAGCCCTTGGTCATTATCCTAGCCATCCCTTACTTGTTTAAATATGTTCAAGTAGTACATGAACTGTCAGCCTTCATTAGCCAGTTATCAAATGAATGTGTAGATGCTCTTTCATCGTATATTGCAGACTGTTTCGAAGATTCTCAACTCGAGTATCTTGTAAAGGTATAAATTGTTAAATTCTCATTTGTAATTACTAAAATACTTGTCCGCTTAGGCTAAGTTATTTAATGACTGAGTTTTGATTTACTTAGCCTTGTGTGTTCTCACTCCCAGCTAGAGAGCCTGAGTCATTATCCTACTCAGAACAAGGGAGAATGCCTTAGGCTTTCTCACTGAGTTTCCCTACCCCAATTTTTCTTAATATTATTTTTCTTTTCTTCAGTTTTACAAGTCCCTTATTGATAACAGATATTTATATTTTGCTGACAAGGCCAACCTTGTATAAAGATGAATCATAATAATGATAACAACAATAAAATTGGTATTCTAAGGTATTCACTGGATAGATTTCTAGAATAGAAAAATAGGTATCAGATCACAAACAAAATTCAAATTGTTTTGATATTTCTAGGGTGTTAAATCTTTGATCCAGAGTGAATCTACTTGGAACACTCTAACCCTTCGAAACAATGAGAGAGTGGTTCGTCTATGCAAAGCCGTTCAGATCTTATACAATGCTAACAATCACCATGGTGATCACCAAACTGTCTTCCCTAACTCTCTTTTCTACTGTGATGAGCTGACAACGAAGATTGATTTCAAGCAGGCTTATGCATACTGGAAGAGAATGTAAGAGCAGTACAATTATCCCAGTGAATGGACGCTTTTAAAAACTAAAATGTGAATACAATACACAACAAACTTGTATTGATACATAGTCTCGTTTGTTTGGGGATTGGGACGCCTGTTATCACAACATGTTGGCTCACGCTGTATTATTATGCTGAATACAGTCTTTCTAGATCCTCTCGTGCCAATCACTGGTAGTAACTTGTCGACTATCAACTAATAGTTAACCAAGGAATTAATTGTCAACGTCATGACATGTTATGTTGAATCTTTTACCTTCTTTTTGTATTTTAGGAATTTTTCAAATACGACCAACTCGATTCTTAACTATCCATTTTTATTGGAACCAGCAGTAAAAGTGAGATTAAACTTCTTCTTCTGTAATTATATTTTTTTCCTTATATTTTTAATATTGACTGACTGTTACAAAATTAAGCGTACAGTCTAGCAAAAAAATTGAGTTTATATACATAATTTATCTATCAAGATTGCAAGATCTTTATTTGTTAGATGTGTCTTTAATGAGTGAACATGAACTTAATTTTTGTATAAGTAGTTGGTATACGAAGACTCTACGAGATATTCGGACCCTGTGTAGAATTTATGATTGTGAACCCACGGATATGTGTAATGTAACGGGGACGGTTGTAATTTACTTTAAAATATTTGATGTCGGGTGTCTTGAACATATTCTCATTTATCTCACTTCCTATAGCCTATGCTCGTTTGGTCCAAAATACTTGTAGTTAAGGCCTCTGCATCAAATCCAGTCTAATTATCCCGACCTTTATTTCTTCCTCATTCTAGATTAGGAACGCATAATTAGGAAAACAATACAAAGGCCGACTGCCGTCACTATCTTAATTATTTGATAATAAACAATGGAATGTCCGCCATTTTGAATATTTGCGCATTGCATCACATAGGTCAAAATGGCAGGAATTTCCATGGGACAACAGGATCACTAGACTGGATTTATTGCAGAGGCCCTAACTACAAGTATTTTGGACCGAACGAGCATAGGCCACACTTTATACGGATTCAAGTGGGGCTTATTCATTTATGAACACACTCTAGCTCAACGAAACAATTTTTTTTTCAGGTTCAAGTGATTCATATCGACGCCATCACACAAATGAGAGAAGAGTACCAAGATGCAATTGTACACCAAGCACGTATGAACCAGGTCCAAAAATCTTGGAGCGATTTCAACGATTCTTCCAAAATGTCGCACGAGGTGCGTTCAGCCATGTGTCCGTATCTCCTATTGGAAATTCGGAGGGAGAAATTAATCGAAGATACTTTAAAGCAGTTACAAGACAAAGTAAGTAGTTTTTTTTGTAGTAGAGAACAAAATTTTCAAGGTGAAGGGGGGAATTTAAACATAATTTTTAAGGAAAAATTGGAATGGGGAGCTGACCTAGGAGGACACTATGTTGAATCCACGCGAAAATTCTTTTAAAAAGCCAATTTGCTAAAATAAATCTGCGTGAAAATTTCTCTCCTCACTACAGTATATACTTCAAATTGAAATTAGGATAGAGAATTATTTGATTCTTTCTATGACAAAAAGCTTTTTAAATTTCTTTCAACAAAAAAGTGGGACTGGAAGTGGGTACAGGGATTTTGATCTCTCTTCCTGTGATGCTGACTATGATGACAACTGTTATTGTTATACAAAGACCAGTGGCGTGTTTGAAACACTGCCGAGGAGTGTATAATTGACAATTAAAATGTAATCAAGACCATTAAAAAGACTCTCCATCTGATGTGTGTGACTACTAAATATGCCGCTGAAGACTATCCGAATTTATATGGTTAAAACAAATAATTATTTTCTCTTTTATGTAGAACTCTGATTTAAAGAAGCCGTTGAAAATTAAATACACATCAGGTGGTGAACAAGGCTTGGATATGGGTGGATTGCAAAAAGAGTTCTTTCAAGTTATTGTGGAAACAGTATTTGATACAAGTAAATTTATACTCTTTTATTTTATTCGAAGTTCTTTGAATTACAGTAAGGCTCCTACAATTTCCACCCCGCAAAAATACAATAAGAAGTTAACGATAAAGGCGAACTCTTAAAGAACAGTAAAAGAAAATAAATGTTTAGTTAAAATTCCAATGTCATAAAATTTATTTAAAATTTCATTTTAATTCTTAAAAGAATTGTGCATTTTTTTTTTTTTTTTAAATAACAAGAAGATTTTAAGAAAGTTAACGATAACGATGAAGATCTTTTAAATAACAGTAAATAAAGAAACTTTTCTATTTAAATTTCCCGCGTTAAAATTTC
The DNA here is from genome assembly GCA_036023255.1 of Mitrocomella polydiademata. Classification (NCBI taxonomy): domain Eukaryota; kingdom Metazoa; phylum Cnidaria; class Hydrozoa; order Leptothecata; family Mitrocomidae; genus Mitrocomella; species Mitrocomella polydiademata. Next base: position 7,707 of record JAYRBV010024719.1, read on the forward strand.
ATCAGTGTGTTCACTATTTCATTTGAATCCGGTATGATCCCGTCCAGTACGCCTATCATTTCCTCGTCGTTGTTATCAACGCCCTCCATTATCATCTGCAGGGCGTTTACCTCGTTCATTTTCTCGGGTGGTAATTTCATAACCACATTTAAGAGGCGGGCGGCTGAATTGATATCTTCAAGAATTATGCCAGTGACAGGTCGCTGGGCGTCCGCTATATTCAATGCGTGTTTGTTGTACATGAGCATTTTGTAGGTTGAGAATACTTGTGACATTGCTGCCTGCGACATTTCAGAACGTTTGAATAATTCTTTTAGCTGCGCTGGAAATTCTGGCGGGGATGATTCTGAATCATCAAGGACTTCCAGGATGAACTTTTGGGTAATTTCGTCGTATTTGGAAGACCACCTATCATAGAATGTCACGTATGATTCTTCCATAGTAGCCTGAGTTTTAGATTTTAACTCTTGAGAAACTGTTTCCTTTGTTTGTTCACTGACCCCTGTGGATTTTTCGACAAAACTTTCCTCGATCTTTTGAAATGTATTTTTCAATTTTCCCTCTTCTAACAACGCTAACAATTCTTGCACGGAAGTCACAAGCCGTTCAATTTCCTGTTTGGTGAAATCTTTGAACAAATTCATTCCTTTGATGAAATAGTTTTCTAATTTCTTCTCCTCCAGTGCCATCCACAAATTTGTCAGCAACAGACCCATGCATAATTCCAGAGACCCTTCTTGCCATATTTCTTTCCCGTTGAGTTCAACAGCCCAGAAAAGGAGAGTTTTCACGTGGTACGAACTCAATGATGTCTCTTCATCACTGACGTTTTTAAACACCGATTTATTCAAAAATTTCATTAGCCTGTAGCAGTCGAGTTGGGTTTTGTTCATATTTCGACAAATGATCTGTTCAGCTTGGGAAAAAGAAATTCTAAAATAGTATTCTGTTTTCCCGACTGCAATGCTTTTTGGGTGCTTAGCAACTATATAAACGGAACTGTTTTTGACGTCGCCGAATATATCTGGCCTTTCTCTCTCGATACGTTGGAGTGACTCCATTGCGATAATGGGCCAACCTTCGATCTTGATCGACATCACGAGATCCAACCCGATTTTTCTTGAAAATTCTTTCGGTTCTTTCTCGACTTGTCCAACAATTGGATCGATATCCAACTGAGATTTTTCAACACTGCGCCTTGGTTCCATCAGCCTGTCCATGAGCCGCTTGTTGATATAGTCTTGAACCTTGTTTTTCGCGTGGGCTTCAAGATTTGTGTTGTCTGCCGCTGTAACTTCGTCAAGATTTCTGTTGTCTGTCGTAACGTCGTCAAGATTTCTGTTGTCTGCCGTAACGTCGTCACTTAAATCGATTTTCATGGCTGTTCGCGCGGCAGCATCTTTTTGTTGTTTTGTTTCTTCGCTGCTCACCAGCGTGCCTTCTGCTTGGGAAGTTGCTGTTCCCATATCCTCTAGGATGATCGGGTCTGCTGCTGCTGCTGCTGTTGTTGTTGTTGTTGTTGTTGCTACAGCAACAACGGTATCTTCTTTTGCGTCCGGTTCAGGTTCGTCCGCGACAACTAATGCTAGCTTTTTCACCATCTCTAAAAGCTGAGTGACATCTTTAGATCTTGGGTCGTTAGATATTTCCTGAAGACTTTTTGTCAATTGCTTGATCTTTTCTTCCACGTTCCTGGTTCCATTGGCTTGGCTGGTTACACGGAAGAAATGTTGGAGGAAACTGGCGTTGAAATCGGTGATCTCGTCCGCCCCTTGCCATTGAATATGTGGAGAAGGGAAGTTGGTCTGAATTTCTATTTCACTTGCTGGACAGAGCTGTTTAGGAGTGAATTGGAAAGTACTTTGGTTATCGTTGCAGTACTGTTTGGCTAAATTGACACAATCATAAACTGGTTGTGGTATGTCTTGACTCAGCTCACTCGACTTCATGTAAACTGCTCCTTCGCCATTATTTGAAGTTTTCACTTTGACGAAGCCCGGATGGTGTTCACAGTTCTCTAAATCTTTGAGAGGGATGATGTGCTCCTCCCCCTTACGGCTCACCATCACATCTAGGTCGCCTATGTCATCTGCCCAAATAACTTTACCACCCTCAACACTGCTACCTGAGTAGAAAGTTAGATTTTTTTAGTAAGAGGCTAGTTCAGTCTTACCTCTTGGTATATGTTGCTCAAATTTTTCTAGGACACCATTTATGTAACTGAAGTAAAGATGCTGTTCTTTTGTACAAAAGTCTCTTATTTTTGTCGGGATTAATCGAGGCGCATTCTTGTCTCTGCTTCGTTCTTCCATACTTATTTAAGAGACCTTACTACGGGAACCCTGGTGTTATATTCTGCCACAAAAATATTCTTCTAGATCTGATGGCAGCGCATCCGTCACTTCCACATTTACTTTAAGCCAAGCAAATATCCCATATTCTTTTCAAAATGTTTAGTAGCCACGAAAAGTTAAATCCATAACTAAGAACTATGATTAAATACCTGTTACTCGTATCTCCCACTCTTTGTTTGTATCGCTGTACGAATGTAACAGGAATATTGGAAGCCTATGTAATTCTTTCCAGCCACGTAAATTGATGTCATATTCTTCCGATCGCAGTAGCCTGTAACACACGCTGTCCAAACTTTCCTCCATAACCAAGCTGAATGCAAAATGTGTGCACTTTCTTCTGTTAATCAGAATTTACCCTAGTACTCTTTTTGAGTAAACAAGAGCGTGTCCTATTACTTTCATTATCCTCGATTTACGTCGGTTTTGTAAAAAAACAATTGTCGTGGTTACAGAATGGTTAATTGAAATGGTTTCCAACAACAATGGTTTCTTATCAATTTTGCTTCAATAAAGCAAGTGTTGCTATGCAACGATCAATATGCTAAAAGTGTGTCTTTTTACTTTGGTAATAAATTTCTGAAGGCTTAACGTCTAGAACATTTTTTTTGACATAAGACACGATTTAAAAAAATAGAAACAATGTCGTTTACCAAAATTAATTTAAAAGCCTGGTTCGCTCTAAATCGGAGGTTTT
>JAYRBV010024730.1:0-10753 GCA_036023255.1 Mitrocomella polydiademata
AATGAAAACGTCTTCCTACGCCCATGCAGACTATGCTATTAAGTCATTATGTAAACGAACTTGTACAATTATTCAATATTCTCATATTCTCATCTTCTACTTACTTGAAAGATTACTATCAAAATTATCTGTAAATAGTATATTATTGGCATTCTGCAACTGAAAGTAGCAATAATGCGTTTACCAGTTTCTTAACCAATCCTGGTAATGATAAGGAAGTAGAGATGATCCACGAAAAAGATCAAAAAAGTAAAACTTTTTCCTATATAGTTTAAATTTTTAAAAATAACCGTGGCGTGATCGTGAAATTAGGATTTTTTTGGCGTGATGGCGTGATATGGAAAAATATTAGGCATGATGGCATGATTTTAAACATGACTGGGGGGACCTCATAAGGGAAATAAGATTTGAGAATGATATTAAAAGGTTTTTAATGTTTTTAAGTGGCTGTTCTGAATATGAATTAGTCTTGTGTCATATAAGCAAAATTACAGTAATTGTAAACATTTTAACCACAAACTTTTGGTTTATATTTTACGACAACCTATATTCATCGCTCTCGTATTTCTAGCTATGATTCCTGTTGAACCACATTCTTCCACAGCTTCTTCACATGTTTGAGTTTCTGTCCAGTTGATTAAATGTTGTTACAATACAATGCTTTAAAGTTATGCTCATATATGGTAATTTGATGACATCATAAGCATTAAAACGACTACAGAGTATCCATGAAAAATGTACTCTCTCGTAAAACTTCATTAATTTTTTCATGCTTTTTTTTTACAAATCTTATACAAATTTAACTTTCTATATACATGATAATTAAATAGAAAGTTAAATTCTTATAAGATTTGTAAAAAAAAGCATGAGAAAATGAATGAATGTTTTACGAGTACATTTTTCATGAATATATACTTTGTATAACTTGAGAAACAAAAATTTAAATTCCATGATCAAGGGTCAAGCTCTAGCGCACTTCCGCGTCCGGATCCGGATCCGCGTTTTACTACATCCCCAAAATAAACGCTCTCTCGCCGCTAGTTCTACCATGTTTACAATGATACGCTTCACTGCGCACACCAACTCGCCAATTCATTAGCTCAAAAATAGGCTAACGCTGGACAAGACATCAGAGTTCGTGGAGCTGATCTTTGATCAGATTGTGAAGAGCAGCTTTTAAAATTCTTACATCGTCAGGCATGGTGAAACATGTTTTTTACATGTGACCATTTATAGTTTTCTGTAATGATTCATAATGACTGTAATTATTAATTATCACGATGCATCAATCTGTATTTTTCTGTAAAATAATATCATAATCATAACATTGGTATACAGTGGTATACTGAACTTCACGATACGAAATTGAACAACGCAACAATTATTATAGTTTTAAATATTTGCAGGTCTCAGCAGGCTATCAGGAAGCTAGGTCGAACAACATGTAGGTAACCAGCACTGTTTGTTGCGAACAGTAAGTATAAGTGTCAGTAGATATGAAAGTCCATTAAAATCCATAAAATTTAAAACATTTGGCTGATAATCTTAAGCTGCTCTATCCGAGAAAGGGAACGTTTGTGTTATGGATTTTTGCTTGGTTGTGGAATCATAAGTAGCTTCATCATATAATGTTGTTCGCCTTGGTCTGCCTTGGTGCTAGTCTGATTCACAGACCTTACACAACACGGAAAAAATCACGTTTCGCAATGTATGCAAATTAGACTAGTAAATATAAGGACAATTCTATAAAAAATACCAACACGTGATAACAATCAACGATGCATTGCTGACAATAGTGACGACGTCATCATGTTATCATGTGCTATTCGGATAAACTTTCGCTATCCGGTGAAATAAAAGTTTATGCTTAGAGTATATACCGACAATTTTTTTGTTGATTACAGTATCTCGAGAAAGTTTATCCAAAAGATTTCGGGAGTTTTTCGAATAAAGAGTAGGTAAGCTAGGAAGGGCGGTATCCTATGCGCGTCGGCCCAAAAAGCTTTGCTGTTAGGGCCTCTGCAATGAACTATCATTAGTTATCCGTCTAGCCTGTGCTCGTTCGGCCCAAAAAGCTTCTGGGAAATGCAGTGCGCATGTGTCAAAATCAAAATGGCGGATATTCGATTGTTTGTTATGGAATAATTCTGACGTCAGCCGACTTTGTATTGTTTTCCTAATTATGCGTTCCTCATGATTCTTGAGGAAGAAATCCAGGTTGGGATGACTATACTGGATTCATTGCAGAGGCCCTAACCGCAAAGCTTTTTGGGCCGAATCTCATAGGCTAGAAGGGCGGTTAAAACTATTTTATTGTTTGACCACTTCATTTCTTTTACAAATTTCAAAAAAGAGTTAGTACTTTGTGCTTATAGTTCGACAGGGCCGACGACACAGGGGGGGGGGGGCTGAGGCGCGTGCCCCCACTTTTTTTGCCAAGTAAAACAAATATTTTATTAGAAATTGCAATTATTTCGCTTTGAGAAAAGATTAAGTTTAAGAAGACATTCCAAAGTCATTTAACACAGTTTCAGAAGGAGGAGTGTGTGACCTTATTGTTAAAGGGAGAGTAAGACAAACAAATTCCTTTAAAGTATAAGAGAAAATCGTGAATAAAAGTTTAAAACAAAGTAAAAGTTCAAATAATTCAAAAAACTAAGTAGATATTACTCTTAGATTTAGATTCCTAGAATTCAAAGAATTGCTTCTGAGACCCTCTTAGAGGCTTAGTACTATTGGAAAAAAAAACTTTTAAATTGGTATCGTCAGGCCTGTCATAAGTTCAATTAAAATTCTCATGAATATTGAAAGAAGAATATATTAAACCCTGAATGCTGTTACTATTTAGAGGTTGTCTATCGGGCAAAAGGTTATCGCTGGTCAAAACTCTCTTAAAAATGTCTTAAAAATTTAAGAGACTTTTCTATAGAAAGAACGACTGATAACTTTTTGGCCGTTGAACTGTATCTTATCATGTTCCTAGAAAGAAAGAAAAAATGAAATTAGACAAATTATGTCCACGGTATCATTAATAAATCATAAATGAGTGCTTAATTACGCATGATGTTTGATCTGCATGATTAATCCATTTAACAACAACATTTACAACATTTTTGTAGAATATGAGACGGAGACCTGCAAAAGAAAGTAAAAGTATAATCCGTTCCCAGCCGGCAAAATCACTAAATAACCTCGACGTAGGAGTGTGTTTTCTATTGAAATTGCATTCATTACGCCCTGCGTTTCAATAGAAAACACTCTCCTACAAAGTGGGTTTTTGACGAAATTGCCTACTGGGTTTTAGCTGTTTTTTCTATTTACTGTATTCCTAGAAAACTACTGATACAAACGTATGATGATGTAGAATCCAATTTATTTAAATGCATTTTTTTTATGTATGAATAAGACTATAATTCGAGATCAAAAAGAGATTAGAGTGTTATAAAACAAAAGACTCTTTATGAGACGGAGTGCAAACAACTGTTTAAAAAATGTTTGGAAATAACGAAGCAGAGACAAAAAAAAAAAGTGCCTCGATTATTCCCACCAAAAATAAGAGACTTTTGTACTAAAAGAACAATAAGTGTTTACATTATGTCATATGAATTATATGTAGGAGCAAAGGATTAATTTTGCATAGAAAGCGTGGTCAGAGAGAGAGAAGTGAAAGTTGAACGATCGGCGATTCATACCAAACACACTGAACACCAAAAGGAGTATCAAAATTATGAAGGATTTTTTTGCTCTTGTTATCACTCTTCTTGGATTTGGAGCACTAGGCGGTATGAACACTTTATTAAATAACTATATTTGCTATCCTTTTTACCCAGGAATATATAATATATATCTAGTACGAGACTTAGTATTTCCTTATCGCGACCGGCAGAACTAATTTGAAAGTGGAGGGGCTGAATCAAACGTTTATTAACCTCGTATGCTAAGGTCCAATTTTCGCTTCACCGCACGCTGCGCTGTAAACACGGTGGCGAAAAGAGGACCTGACTGCATTCTCAAGCTTCTTTGATGTTTTTTTCTTGCGAAAATTTATACGAAGGCAATCGACAAAGTGACGTCATTGGTCATTCCAGTAGAATCACACTAAACACGGGAATTAATAAAGGTGAGTTAAGGACAGTCTGTAATACACATTCTTCAATTTGCGGCCCAAATGCACTCGACCTGAAACATTCATTTATAGCTTAAAAATTGCGTGATACTATGTAGAAATAGAAAATATGCGTGTGGAGTTGATAAATTATGCTGACAGAGAGTAATTGAACTAAAACATGTTTTGTGACGTCATTCATTCATTCATTTTTAAAGTGACAATTTTTAATATATCATGCTGACGTCATGAAAAATTTTAAAGTTAACTTTAGATTCAAAATTGTTTTAATAAAATCTAACCGTGCTTAAAATTTAAAACATTTAGCAGAAAGAAATAACGAGTTATTAGCATTCTTTAGTGAAAGAGTTAGAGTTAGAGTTAGGTTTTCTAGCTACAATATTCACGGACATTTAAAGATTTTGTATGCGATTTAATTTGAATCTTCCCAGAAGAATGGGGAAGTTCCCACTCAATTCAAATCTTGAATTAAGTTGTTTGACTATTCTTCTGATTGGAATAATTAAACCTTTTATCTCAATAACTCGATTTAATTAGATAATTGAATTTAAAAACATGCACTACTATTTGGCTCTTCCAACTGCTTTTAAAATAGCCTCCTAAACTGACATGCTGTGCAGGCTATGCCAGTAGGTGAAAATATGCTTGATGGAAAGCCATGACATTTTAGATTGTTTGCATTTCATTAGAACACCTTTTAAGAACGTAGAAAAGCCCAAATATTCAGTTTAAGAAGCTGTACCATACAGCTGTGTACATAGCGAAGAAAAAGGTTTTTTAATGCCGCACTCCTCCATTTTTACAACATAGTTCGTACATTCAAAGAGCGCCGATCTGAAAGAAATAACAAAGAGGTAATAAAACATCCCAGATTCCTGTAAGCAAGATATCTGGTTTGCTTTGCCGATTGCATCATTTATCATCAAAACATTAGAACCCAGGCTAAATTTTCCATGCGCGCTTTCTTGCCGTAGCGCTTGAGAAGGCAGTCAGGTCCTCTTTTCGTCACCGTGTTTTACAGCGCAGCGTACGGTGCAGCGAAAATCGGACCAGAGCATATGTGTTTAGTTTGTTCACACGACTCAACTTTTAGGTGCCGTAAAATAGATAAATTTGATTCTGCGTAGAGACACTAATATGAGGTTAGAGCTCACAGAACTCAAAGGTCCCTCAAAAAGTCTAGCAAAAGGTGTATATCTTTTGAAAAAGAGAGTAATGACTCTAATGAACGAAAAATATTATTTTTTAAGATATGGAAATTGGAACAAAAGGTCTAGACCTTATCAAACGTTTTGAAGGCCTTAGACTGGAAGCGTATCAGGATGCAGTTAGCATATGGACCATAGGCTACGGTCACACGAAAGGAGTTAAAGAAGGTGACGTAATAACAGTGGCACAGGCCGACGAATTTCTTCACGACGACGTTAAAGATGCTGAGAACGGCGTCAATAGAAACGTCGTGGTGCCGTTAAATCAAAATCAATTTGACGCTCTTGTTTCGTGGACGTTTAACCTTGGCGTGGGCAAAACTACGAGGCTTATCATGGGAATCATGAACGGTATTTCGGGAAAGGTCTATCGATTTATGAATAAAATATTTTGTTAACAATTTTTTTTGTGCTCATTTTGGATGGATTTTTGGACAACTTAAGCACCGTCTATTTTAATTGGGAGAGAGAGCTAGAAAACCAGATACGTAACACAACTTGCAGCTCCCTTCACAAGGATTTTAGTTAACGTTATCACCGAGGTATTTCACTAAATAAACTGGAGGGGAATTCTATGTCCGTGTATGTTCACCTTCCCTCTTTTTTGGCCGAAAGGAATGTAAACGATCAACCACAAGTATTAGTCGAGGGGGTTTTATTGGGTAAAATCAAAAAGGTGTGAGGGGCGAGTTTAATTGATGCATTATGATAATGATCTTAGAAATTTAATGATTATAGTACCCGATAACAGCCAATATTCTCACTTATCGCTATATTCTATGTTCTTCGCTAAGCTTTTTCTTTCTTCCAAAACCCGAATCCCGCCATTTTCTCTGGAAGAAATCGGAAAAGCAAATTGGGAGAGAGAAGTTTAATGTCGGTAGATTTTTAGAATCAAGAAGATCTCGGCGCAGGACTAGGTCGCGCAACTTTTTTCGAATAGTAGCACACCTTGGTAATTTTTGTTACCATTTTGGACCCGTGCAGTTTAGTCATAAAGTTGATTTAAATATGCCCGTAAAACATAAATGGATGGTTATTAGAAATCAATACACGTCTCTCTGATTTTGGATAAAAATATTTTCTTTTTATGTAAAAACGTTTTAAAAATATTTTTGCAGAGATTCTCCAGTAATCTGTTCAATTTGTTTGATGACTTGACGGCACTTTTGTTCCACCTCCACAGATTCATCTAAAACAAAACGATATTGTTGTTTACTTTATTCGGATAACACTGATTTTTCTGAAGAATATTTTTGGAGTAAGTATTTAAGTATTAAACTTTTAATTTCGTCGGATAAACTTTCGCTCGAGAAAAATCTATGTTGGATTACCTTCGAGTACTTCTGATAGAAAGGGTATAGTTTCGGGAATTAAAACCATGTAACTTTCTCCAAGGCTATCGTAGATCTTTTCAATGACTTCCAGTACAGCCAAGCGAACCTAGAATAACAAATAAATTCATGCAACAAGAACGTCCAATTTTTAGATTTATTAATTTCAAACAAACCTTCTACTTGAGGTTGTACAAAACAAAATTTAGGAATGATTTTATCGATGGTAACGGCTAGGAGTAGAATAAGTCGGTCAATGATGCGCTGCGCACGAAGCACAGATCTTGGTTCGATCTAGTTTCGGTTTAAAAGACCATCTTTACAATTGGAACTTCTCTCACTGGAAATGTTTTGTAAACGTATGAGCATAACTTAAGTTTCTCTCAACTACAACTTACCTGTGGGTCGTCGGATTTTGTCTTGGTGAGTAGGAGCTGATTCAATGTTTTCCAGCAACTTGGATCGTTGACGGCCGAAGCCAAGTTGACGACGCAAGGTTGCAGGTGATCTCTCACAAATTCTACATACTCAGTAGTGTTAGCAGCAGTAGGGAAAAATCCACTTTCAATCTATAGGGTAAATCCAAAAGGAATCTTTTATGACACTTGATAATGATTAGAATGCTTTTCTTGTAAAAGAAATATCAAAAAACTTATAACTTAAAAACTTATAACTGAAGGCCGAATCAAACCAATCCAGAGAACGCTGATCCTGCCTTTGAGGAAGAAAGAAAAAAATCTCTACCTGGTCGACAATGGGTTTAACCACTAATTGGAAGCGATCCCTATTCATGAAGCCATGCGTGTCGTAACGGAACACTGCACGATAACAATCGATGACAGATATCATGACGTCTTTAGATAACTCCGTAGAAGAAACACTTTCCACACCGGCATCAGATCGACCTACGAAGAAAATAGAAACCAGTCAAACATAATGAACATCGAAGGAAATAGAAACCAGTCAAAACATAACGAACACTGAGAAATCTTGCACTGTGCCGTGCACTGCTATGCCTTGAGATTTTTCAGTAATGTTCAGTTTGCGTACAGCCGCACAGCACGACTGACTCCGTTGTGTAAAGTCCGACCGAATTCGGCATTAGCTGGTTTCAGAAGATGTGACGTAACTGTACCAGATCAGCTGTACGGCGTTACAGAAAAAAGAATATTGGAAGAGCCAGGTACATGCTAGCTAGTTGTAACCCTCCAAACATACGAAGCACTTTAAATATACTTCCGAAGAAAGGAAACGGTTGAGTCAAAGGAAATGACTTGTAATGTAACTTGTAAGTATATCTGACCAAAATACAATATCAATATTTAAGAGGGTTACTACAGCAAAAAAAATAATATTTTTTTGTCATATTATGAATCGGTGGCAGTTTTTAGTTTTTATAATTATTTTTTCCTCTAAAAGTAAGTAATAATTTATTTACCAAATACATTATTATATTACCAAAATATATTATTTTTTAGCTTGGGAGAAGCAATGCATTTTTGATAGCTAGGGAAAGGAAAGCCTTTTTATAAATCTTTATTGTACCTGATTTTTAACCGTTATCTTTCTATTATTTTGCTAGAACAAGAAGACTTAACTTTCTCTTATAAACATTCGTCTCCCCAAGCTGTTTGCGACAAGTTAACTAAACAAGTCTGGATAGTTCTCAAAGGTAAAACTTGTATTTCAGGTCTTAAGTCGAAAACCTTCAATACCTAGTGTGCTATTATGACCTTGTTAATAGATGAAACCATGAACACAATAACATATAGTTAGCGTTTCAATTCATGATCAGTCGTTCTTTTATAGAAAAGTCTCTTAAACGTGTTTGTAAAATCGAGGCAAATTATATCAAATGCCTCGTTCTTCCAGCCTTCTTTATGAGATTTTGACAAGTGAACATGAATTGAAACTTAGACCTTATAACAAGAAGAAATAGGAAGTACAAGAACTGGATTACAACGTTAAAAATAAACTTATGAATATGTGACGAAAGCACAAACAACAAAGTTTAGATCTTGTATCATGTTTTATGTTTATTCCTTTACTGCACTAAGCGTCGCGTCGAATTCAATACACGGTTTCGAAGTCTCGCGTTGCTATGCCCTTTTAAATGCGCAAAAATATGGAAAAACATAAGAGCGCCTGCGTAACAAACGTTATTTCACTGCAATGGTTTCTTTTGAGAGCTTGATTTTTGGTGGAGCCGTTTGAAACCATTGCAGTGTAACAAGCGCACTCGACACCTCGAATTCTACATTCTGTACTTATGAAGAAGACTATAATGTAAACAACACAAAAGAAATGTAGCGTCTTCATCTTATGCACAGGCCGGTTGAATTACATTAGACGCGACGTTTAGTGCGGCCTTATAAAGCAAGCCACTGCTGGTATTTTTAGTTCGAAGATGCTCAATAAAAAGTAAGTAAATATTTCAACTTTTTTAAGAAAATTATAACATCCTTCTTATAGATTTTACGAATTCTATAACAAGCAGCAGGCTATATATATGTACACGTCACCGAAAAAAGATCAACATTTTGATATTCACTTATCTTTATTCAGTGACTAGTAACATTTAGTGCGTGGGCTAACCTGGCAAAGTGTTTTGACCACTATTAGCAGTGGCGGGGACTTTTATTTGCCGCTCTCTCCGATGATGATGTTTGCTGAGAATCCTTTCGGAAAGGTCAAGAATATCATCGGAAAGGGGAATTTCTGCCTCACTCTCTTCAGTGAATTCAGGATGATTGTATTCTGATGTACGTCTTTGCTCTTCATTTCGTCCCCTAAGCTGGCCTATGGGTTGAAAGACCGTTGTTTACTTTTCGGGTCCATTCAATAAGTCGGTGTGATAAGTGAAATTTCAAACCTATAAAATGCCAACATGTAGTACTTGGCCGCACGACCGAAGCGATCTAGTTAATTAACTGATGATGAATTAATTGATGGTATTGATTCTATCTGTAATTTTGAATTCAAAGGGATTATGTTTAAAAATGAGGTAAACTTACTTTCAACTAAAGATGTTAGCACTTCTGACGATTTTTCCATGACGTCATGAACGAACAGTAAAAAGAGTCCCTGGAGAGTTGTTGCCATGGAAAAAGATAAACGGTAGAACGCTAGCAGTCGATTCGATACAATCTCACCACTTTTCGTGGCCCATGTAAATAACTGAATAAAAAAAGAAGTTGAAGTAAATATTGGTCCAGTTATTCCTAGAATTAAGCAGAGCTCCCTTCGTCTGCTACGAACTAGAGCAATGACATGACCATTACTGATTCTTGTATAACTGAACTACGGAAAGTAAAAGAGTAAACAAAATACAAAACTCGCGGAGTCTTTTTCGCTAACGGCAAGGTTATTGCACCAAAGAACAAAAGTAAACAGTGGAGTGTCAAGAACCTGAAGCATTTAGCTGAACTCACCTCAGTGTATAGATAACGTAACGATTTCTCTGTCATACGCAACGCTAGTTTACAGAACGCTGCGATCACTTTTTCTTGAACAATTCTTCCGACATCATCACCAGTGGAAACCGTTCCAGCTTTCGTGAATGGTCGAGTAGCACATGGTTTCTCCAAAAGCACTTGAAACAGAGATACGATGTTGGCTTTAAACACATCGTTGATGTCTGATGACGTCATCTTTTCTAAATTGGTACCATAGATGTCCAACACGGTCACTAAAACATTCTAAAATAAAAAGAAACATCAAAATAAATCCATATTGTACGAGGAAAGTGGGATAACTCGTTTATCGCCAGCACGAAAAATATTTCTTTTATAAAACTTTAGAGGAGTAAGAGCAAGAAAAGCAAGGCAAACCTAACGTCATGAAAACAATAAAAATATCAGAACAAACAAACAAACAAAAACATAAAAGTCGCTTCAAAAGATATACAAACAAAGATGAAAATTCAAACAAAACAACTATGACCAAACAACAAATGTTTTTCTGTGATGTGACGATTCAAAAGAATACAAACTTTCGAACGTTCGAAAGTAAATAGTAACGTGCTAAATTCGCACTGCCTCAACTTCAGTTTTTCAGAACTCCTGGTGGACTTATCACTAAATTAA
>JAYRBV010024741.1:0-10753 GCA_036023255.1 Mitrocomella polydiademata
ATACGAATAAAAATCAAAAAGTGCTGACATCAGCAATATATTCTTGATGCATAAATGTTTGATAAGGAACAAAATACCACCATTAAAGTTTCATGGTCATAGCATTCCAGATTTTTGAGTTTTGAGGCAAAAAAATTTCTTTTTACAATTTTTTACAAAGATATGATGACGTCATCAAAAATTAGAGCATGTAAGCAAAAAATAAAATACAAATAAATGTTTACTACATGTTAGGCTACTAGCATGCCAAATCCCACAGTTTGCATGAGTGCTTCTGGAAATATTCAAAATCAAAAAAGATCTACCTTGGAAATAAAAAAGGTGACGTCATCAAAAAATGGCTGACGTCGGCAAAATAATTTAAACGTGAAATTGTTCTTTACATGATGGACTATTAGTATGCAAAGTTTCAGAGTGATAGCATTACTGGTTCTCGAGATCTTAGGGGGGGGGGCGAATCGGTACTACTACTACTAATACTTACCCGGTACTATGCAATGATTTATCAAATTTGTGTTAGTGAAAAATTAATTAATTAATTAAATAATTGGAAGACTGAAAATTTTGAAATTGTTTATCAACAACTCGGTTACCATTTTGAAAAGCATTTTCACGATTAAATCCTATAAATAAGATTGATACCATATCAACAAATCTGAAACAGAAAACGCACTACATGCACTTCATTGGATTTTATTGTGAAGTACCAAAAAGTTTGGTCGAATTAGGCTCGGCGGTACAAAAGGTAGAGAAAGAAAAAGACCAAAATGTTTTTCTTTCGTGACTTTTTCAACAATTTGGTAACAGTTTATTATCGTCAAATAAAAGAACATGGTCAACTTGTTTGAGGCAATCTTTCAAATGCAACAATTGCATTATTAAAGGTGGAAACCCCCCAGCTCAGTGATTTTCTGATATGAATCTAAAGGGTTAAAACAAATTATATCCAATGGTATTACTTAAAAAATTATTAAGAAAAAAATAATTCTTTTTTTTCAAATTTCCATGGTAACCGTTTAAAATGGCCGACAATGTCGAAAAGGGCTTTTGCGGAAAAAATGATTCAGAACACGGTATTTTGATATTTCTTCTTCGAATTTTGTAGAGAGATTCAAAAAGGATAGAACTGTGTTATGAATGAAGTGATTTAAAAAAAAATTTGCCCCCTGGTCACACACTTAAGTTGGACAAGTAAAAAAACACATTTTTTCATCATTAATGTGTTAATAAAAATGAAACTAGGGGTCTTATCGAAATTCTACTCCATTCATAACACAGTTTCCATGAATCTAAAGCTTTCCTGAAAATTTTAAATTGAACAAACCGTTCTCAAGAATCCTTTTTGCCGATTATAAAAAAATTATTTTGAGAAAAATAAAATATATAAAAAATCGGGGAAATCGGGCTCAATTTTTCGGGAAATTCGCATACAAATTGGAGAAAAAATCGGGAAAATTCTTCTTCCCACATGTTATTAACCACATTTTGAATATTTCGAACACACACCTCTTTTTTTATCTTCAAAACTCGATTTATCCAGATTCTAAAAGTGCTGCTTAGGTCCTTGGATATTACTACTTTTTAGTATCAACTAACTTTAGAAAAATAACTATATCTTTAAATCTAACAAAGATATTGATATTCTGTCTTCAGATTCGTCAAGATCCTTGGATTCGTGATCTTAAATAATTTCTCCATTTGGAAACAATAACAAAAAAAAATTGAACTTTTTCGAAAAAAGCTGGTGGGTTTCCACCTTAAGTTAAGAGGTAACAAATTTTCTTACTTAGGAACATTGTAGGAAGTGCTTCATATTCTATTTTGGAGCAAAAAAGACGTTCAAGCCTTTTATTTTATGTCACAAACCCCATTTAATCAACGATTATTAATCTTTGATCTTTAAATTTTACTGATAATGACTGATAATGACTGATTAACATCTAGAAAAAGGGGTTTTATTTTTTAACTATAAACTACTAATTTTTGCGTATTTTATATTTTTAGAAAGCTTGTAAAGCCATCTATCAAACCGTGTAAAAATTATACGACCAAAGCTTCAAAGTTTTTTAAATTCTTTGGGGTCACTCTGTATAAATGATGTAGACTAACAAACCGGTAACGTGCATAAACTCAAGGTACCCATACAAATCTTGCTATGTAAGAAGTCTTTATATCGCCCTTGTGCTTGTGATGCTGGGTCTCCAGCTAGTCTATTTCGATTACCAAGCTTGTTTCGTCCCTACACCGGTAAGCCGGGTCTCTTGTTTATGTGTAACATACCGGAATGTTATTGTTCTAATGTTTGATTGACATTGATCTAACATCAACATTGTGATCACTGAAATACTTAAGAGGGTTTCACAAACAACCATCATATTTTCAAAGCTCAAGCTCAAAAAAACCTGCCAAAATACTTAACAGCATTGTTTATGCCGCTACTTCATAGTTGGCATGTTTGATATAAAGACAATAGTGTTTATAATTGCTTACTTCATATACCAAACAAGCAACACGGTTCTGGCAGGCAATCTTTTGTTGAGGAGCCTGTAGTAGCCTGACTACCCCTCCTCGTCTAAAGCTCCTTTAACTTTTCGACTTGCGAAGCGAGTGGACTAGACGTAGTCTGAATTGCATACATTGCGAAATGGAGTTGTCTTTATACAAATATGTTTTTATCAAGGTCTGCCGATTCAGATAAGACGATGAGCTGAGGCTCAACATTGCCAGGAGACTTTGGGTGCTAAAAATTGATAATCACTGCTAAATTCCACAAAGCTCCTTTCTAGGTGTTTCCCAAGGAAGGCAGTATCTTCTTCGAGTATAACAGATAACAGTTCTATTAGAACTGAAGAGGTCCTCGGTAAAAAATATCAAATTAAATAAATAAATTGAAAGCGACGAGGGCAAGAATGTGGTCACGGCCTGTCTCGATTCAACAGATTTCCAATTTTTTGGTACTAACAATAACCGTCCTTTTAAAGTTCAATTGAGAGAAAACTATAATACCGTACATACAAACAATTTTAGAATAAGTAACAGAAAAATTGGAGTAATAAAAATCAAAGTGAAAAACTTAGTCGATAAGGTTGAGAAAAATGTATATGAGAACAATCTATAAATAATCACGTACACATTCGTTTACATTACAAAGCAGCTCCTTCCTGACTTCCTCAATTGTATTTTAATATTGCAACGAAAATTTTCAACAAAAAGCAGTTAGATAATTTAAAAATATACATGAAATTCATTTCAAGTGTGAGAGTCGATTCTCATTGGTTATAGAAACCACGTCATCTTATCTTATCATATTTATTGCGAAATAGTATGTACTCTTTGTAAAGATCAAAGAGATTAATTCCTTTTCTCCACTCTGGTTTCTTGATCATCAATCAATATTTGGCGCGACGAGCAAATTTATTGGTTCAAAACATTACATATTTTTTACTTGCTTTTTTGTTTCATTTTTATAATTTGTTATTTATGGTGCTGGATTTAAAAAAAATTACCAATGGCGCAATGTCGTAATAATTTGCAATCGGAATTGGTCAATCGTGATAAATAATCTGATATAAATAATTCCAACAAACTATGATCCGGCGTATTTAGAAGAAAATTATGCCTCTGCCGAAGAGCGCGATTGATAATTAAAAGGTAAACCATAACCGTTAAAAAGACTCTCTGTCTGATGTGTGTGACTATTTCCGAAATACTTTGCTGCGTATAGACACGATTTCGACCGCGTGGATTTTGCAATACTTCCCTGTATCGGTAATATAATGTGTGGCAATCTACAGACCGTTACCTTATTTAATTTGGATAATTAAATCCCTTTGTTCTAAAAAGTGAAATGAATTATAAATTATTTAATCACAAAAAATAAGCTGACTATATTTGGCAACAGATTTAGCAAGATATTGAATAAAAGTGAAGAAATATATTCCAGGTGAAAATGCGTTTGCAATATCTTCATAGTTTGAATTAAGTAGTTTACTGACGCGGCAATTTCTTGGTCAATTAGATGACATTAGCCTCTGCTGGTATGCATAAAGAATCTGTTCTTCAGCGTAGCCTACTCTACATGAATTCTGAAAAGATCTTCTTTTTTTTTGCAACAAACTTAAAAAAAGAAAAATTGTAAATAATATTTGGTTTCCTCCACGTTCCTGTCCTTTAAAACGAAGCAAAATTTCTATCTCTGATTCTATGCCCCGACCCCTTATTTAAAATGTTTGGTCTTGAAACCTGGAGTAAAGACAACCCTAACCATTTCGTTATCGAAATTTTTTCTTAGTTTGTAAGTCTTTGTTATTGTAAGCGGAAAAAAGCTCCGAGTATTTACATGCAAAACCAGCTGCAAGATGCAAAACTAGCAGTAATTATCAATAGTGAAATAATACACGTGATTTTGCTTACATAAGTCAAAACATTATAATTTATGCTAATTACAGATTGCATCTTGAATGAGGTTTTTGTATGTATTGCAAGACTGGAAAAGGGTATGGAGGCATACCAGAGTAGTATTTATTGACAAATGTATAGGTAATTATGATAATTATAGATTACACACCCTGGAAACGTGAAACTCTAATGTATTGGCTAACTGCAAAACTAAAAAATAATGGCTAGACACGGGGGTAGAAAGGCATACCAGAATAATATATATAGTGGCAACTTCAAAACCAAGAAAGCACAATTTATCAAGACGTCTTCACCAGGCAGAAAACAAACGTACAAACAGAAAAAATCTGAAATCAACAAACCAAACAGCACTTCGCACCGAAGAAAACAGGCAAAGATATCAACACGAACCAAGAAACACAGAATTTGAAAAAGTCTTCAACAAAGAGAAATTTGATACAAAAATACAGATTGTTCTTCTTATTACCTAAAAGAAAAACAGCCAAAGTCAACACGTGGCAAGATGGCTCCACAAGCACCACCAGATGACGAATATTCACGCCACAACCACAACCAGAGAGACACTACCACCCGTAATGTCAGTAGCATTGATCAAAACGAAAGCATGTGTCGGAACGCAACTAACAAAATTAATCACGTACTAGAAAATATTTTTGCAAAGTAAGAATGGGATCGCTTATTTTCATTCTTCACTTTGTCCCTCCCTTTGAAAAACATGTTTGGTTGAGACATTCCCTAAACCTGCATACCCAAGAACTAATTTCCTAGAATGGTCAACCACATTGTCAAAAATAACTTTGTTGATATTTTATATCTTTGGCTCGGACTGGGTGAATTGAAGAGCACAAATCTTCATTTTCTATGTCTTTTTTTCTCTCCTTGGGTTTTTGGTGGTGTGTATTTAACTTCCCAAGTGTAGATGTGTCAGAATGCACCGAAACACATTAGGACTTTTAATTTGTGAACTATCCTTGATAAAGGCTTTAAGCTAAAAATTTCATATTTTGTTGTTGTTTGTTTATTTGTATTAAACTATGAAAAATGTACATTCATACTGTCGAAAGTTTCGATCTTATTAGGTCTCATCAGCTGGGTACACTGAGTTTGATAACTCGCTTGAAGACGTCAAATGGAAGATCATCTTCCCTGTTTTTACACCACTTGTGGTGCAACTACTGTAGACCAGCATTTTAAGAAGCAATATTCTACTAATGTTTCCTTTTTTCTAAGGATTGGCTACGTGGTCGCATGTAATCCCTGGAAAACAATTGCTATTGCTCTCCTTATCAGTGGGCTCTGTCTTCTTGGCATTGTTGAGTTGCAACAAGAGAATCGCGGTGAAAAAAATTGGGTTTCCCAATCAGCCGATCCTGTCAAGCAGAAAGAATGGATAGATGATATCTTCCCCATTACCAACAGACCAGCCGGATTGCTATTGGAGAAGGCTGATGGTGGAAATCTGCTAACAAAAGCTGGTCTCTTGAAGGTAAGCAATCGCTTTAAAAAAGTGTATGAATCTATGTAATGTATAAATGAAATATATGTATGAATATTATGATAATTGAAAAAAATGTTGTCTGGTTGGATAAACAATAGGAAAATATTTTATTTCTCTCTGTTCTGCAAGGCTCTTTTATATTTCAAGTATTTCTCGTGTTCTTTTTTATACTGATGGTTTATCTACCGTGGTATTGGGTTAGTCAGTCCATATAAAAGAACTATTGTCAGGGTTTAATTCTACTCTTGTCTTCCTTGACAGCTTTATGACCTTGATTTAATGACACGTGCAATTCATAATGGTGTTCCAGAGAAACAATGGAAAGATATTTGCTTCTCGTAAGTTAAATTTTAAGATGGTAGTTCATATTTTTCAGCTCAATCTTTTTAGCTTTTTTAACCAATTCTTAAGCCATAGCCATATTTATTAGACTGCTACTAGCTGCTAAACGCAGCGTCGAACGCTCCGAATGTACACTGCTAGTTGCGCCATAAAACAATAACAACAAAATATGGGCGCTGCGCGCCAGCACTTGACGTTCTAAAAAAAAGGCACACTTTATTCAGGTTTTTGTTTGACGTCAATGATGTGAAAACTTTGCATTGAATCTTTGTTTGTTTGTTAACTGACGATTTTGGAGTGAAATTTTATTTTCGTGGTTGGTGTGATCAAGACTGTGAGAAACCAAACTAAAAACTCTAAAATGGTCAGCGTTCCATATACACACTCCGGTAATAATAATTAGACTAGCTGCTAAAAGCAGAGTTGAACGTTCCAAATATACACTGCTTGCGCCATAAAATAATAAAAACAAAATATGGGCGCGCAGAAAAGCGCACTTTATTCAGGTATTTTTGTTTGACGTCAATGGTGTGAAAACATTGCATTGAATCTTTGTTTGTTTGTTAACTGACGTTTTTGGATTTTATTTTCGTGGTTAAAACTAAAAACTCTAAAATGGTCAGCGTACCATATACACACTCCGGTAATAATAATACAATAATAACTGGTGTCTCTTTTAATGTGTTTGATAAGTATTTTGAGATAGATAAAAACATAAACAAACCCTTTGTGAGACATTTCGAATCTGAACATTCGAATGGAAGGAATTGTTGCATTGTTTTTATAATGTCGTTAGTATTTTGTTGAAAGGCCAGTGTGTTTTCGTTGTATTTCTTTTGAACCAAACTATTTCATGCATTATAAAGTGTGTTTTTGTTTGTTTACATCTTTCACTTGGCTGTCATTTTGAAATCACCGGTCTGTACCGCTACATACAGACCGGTTATCTCATCACTGTGACACGTTGCAGACTCAAACCCCTGATAACCAGCAGGTTATGGCCCTGATTATATGAGCGGGTTGGCGCGGTGCTGGCTCGTTTTCAACCCGGTACCAACTAGACTAGCTTGCTAGCCTGTTGTTATGCCGTATCTCTGTGTACATAACACTGTTACTAAACTGACCTGTAAATAGTACGGCACAATCCCGACCCGGCTATCACTCTCCATCCTTGTTGTTAAATAACGTACGCGCGTTATAAAGAATTTTTCGACTATAATTATACTAAAATGAAAGACTTTAACTAGTCTAGTTACCAACCCACTATTATATGGAAAATATCGAGGCGAGCTGAAACCACGCCAACCCGTTTTCAACCCGGGCCTATGAGTCGACCACTTAAAAACAACTCGACCAAAACTACAAATAGCTTCCGCTAATTTCACCCTTAAATTTTATACAGAGGAGGTGGTGATCAATGCATTCCTGTTTCAATCCTTGAACTTTGGAGTTACGATCTGGGTCAACTATCCAAGTTAACTGATGATGACATCAAGAACAAGGTCAACACAGTCAAATTGTTGAGTCCAATGACTGGTCAAAATATAACAGTCGCCCCATTGATTGGTATCACCACAAGAGATGCAAGTGGAAAGATCGTAGCTGCCTCCACCTTGAAGATCTCATACAAACTTAAGAAACGCGATGTTTTTGACGATTCTAAGGGTAGACAGGTAAGGTGATAAAATCTCGTGTCATAATTTCAGGAATGGCGTACGCACGAGGGAGTTTCCAAATAAAATTATTTTGTTTTCCAGGAGAGTGAACTTTTAAACAAACTCGACCTTTCCAAGAAGCCTATCAACTTTCCGAGCCGAGCCGAGGGTACAAAGACATTATCAGTTCCTCAAAAATACAAAAATACCTTCTATAAATAGGTCATAATACTTTAACAAAAATGATATTCAAGAGGTCTTATTACACATCATCAGGAAAGACAACACCCTCTTAAAACATCTTTTTGAGAATTTTGGCTCTGATTCATCTATTGCATAAGGAAACAGAGGTACATAGTCAGACATGCCAATCAGATTGAGAGTCTTTATGACGGTTATGATTACCTTTTTAATTGTAAATCACACTCCTCAGCAGATGTATGACTACGAGGTTCAAGAAAATAATAAAGATTTGATGACGTCATCATTTATGACGTAATGTCATTGCCAGAATTTTTTTAAGCTGAAATTCCGTTTTTGATGACATGAGATAAAGTTTTACGTCATTCAACTCAGTTTATGTTTGAGATAGTGATACCAAATTTAATGTCCCTAGAGCTTTGTCTTTATCAAAAATTATCGAAAATTGCGAACTTTTATATCTACAGCTTGCAATTTTTCACAATTTGAACTTCAATCCTTTCAGATTATGAAAATAATAGTTGTCAGTTTATAAATAAAACTTTTAGGGTACATATAATTTCTTTTTGTTTGCTACAGGTTGACAAACATGCAGACGACTGGGAAGAGGCATTTGAAGAGACCTTTGATGTGGACTTTCCTGGCTTCAATGTACTCTTCAATTCTCAGTTCACCCAAACTAAAGTCTCCAATGACGCGACTACAGGAGACCTTAAATTCCTTCTGATTGGCTACATGTTGGTGATTGCATACTTAGCAATCATGTTAGGCTCATTCTCAAGGATCAGTCACAAGGTTTGATATTATATTATAACATCAGATGGACACTCTTTTTATGGTCTTGATTACTTTTTAATTGTTATAATCACTCTCTCTCGGCAGGAGGCGTAACTATGTTATTAATACACCACTGCTAAACGTTAAATCAGTTATTCCCATGAGATACTCGTGAAATGATTTCTTCTTGGACAAACTGCACATGAGCACCTTTTTGGAAAAAATTCTGATGGAGATAAAGTGCAAACAATAAGCGAAAATTTCGGTTGCTGCTACCTAGATATGAAATTTGCTTCTTTTCATTTCGTCAAGCATATTTGTATAGATGAAGAACAATTTCCATTTGTTCCTATGAGAAAATAGGTATTATGCTGCTAAAATTGACAAGAATTTAATTTTGATCGAAAAATGAAAGAAAGGCTAACGATGGATAATAATTCAATCAATACCAAAAGTCTCCTGATCTAGAGTGTACAGAAAAATCACGGTTCTGTATGTTCTTTTCAGTTCTTTTTGGCAGTCGCTGGCATTGGTGTGGTGGGAATTTCGATTGGTGTCGCCTTTGGTCTTGGTTCAGCATTCCAACAAAGATACAATAATGTGCACCAGGTTTTCCCATTTTTGTTACTAGGTAAGCATTTACATCTATGAGAAAGTGTTCCCGTCCTCATTTAGCCTCTTCTCTTAAATTAGGAGTTCAAGAGAGTGCGGTAGAACCGCGAGGCGTGTTTCGTCCTCATAGTCGTTCAGTCTTACTGCTGAAAATTGCTCTTTGGATGGACTGTAAAGTCTATCAACTCAACCATTAAATCACTCAAGTTGCGAACTAATTTTATGCTAAGACAACTGTTACGTAAAGTACTTGAGTAAAATATGTTTTATTGCTACCTATACGCAAGGGATTGTTTACGAAACTTATATAACAAGCGCACACCGAGCGCAAGCTTTAAATCAAACTTACGGTTAAGTTAATCCCCTGCAATCATTCCCTCAAAAGGTATTGGTGTCGATGATATCTTTGTGATTGTTCAAAATTGGAAAAATGTTGGTGGGCCTAAAGTAGACCACAGATCCATACCAGATAAGGTATCCTTGGCAATGAGACGCGCTGGTGTATCAGTATTGGTTACTTCAGCTACAGATATTTGTGCTTTCTTGGTTGGTTCTGCAACAGTAAGTTGCTCATTGGTTTTTAAATCCTTGAATGTAAAAACATTGTTTTGAGTGTTTGTTTTTATCTTTAAATGAAGGGTAAAAGTGATGATAGAATCGACATTTCTTAAGTCGCATGACCGTGACATTTCAACAAATCTTTTTTTACGTTTAGATTCTTCCAGCATTGCGTTCATTCAGTATCTGGTGTGCTATTGGCATCCTGTCCATCTTCTTGTTGACCATCACTTTGTTTGTTGCGCTGTTGACTTTGGATGCTAGGAGACAAGAACGACGAAGGGACGCTTGTTGTTGTTGTATAAAGGTGGATGATACCTGGGATCCGATGCAGTGTGCAAATAAGGAATTTTTAAAGGGCTTCCTGAAGAATTTTTACGCACCAGCCATCTTGTCAGTGCCTGGAAAGGTAAGAATTTTTTGTTCTTGTGTTGGTTTTTTTATTTATTAACTAATTCAGCGCTAAATTCGGGAAGCTCAGATAGTAAGAGCGTTTGATTCTTTGGTTAAGGTGCTGAGTTTTGGATTAAAGGATCCCGCAGCAGCGCTGCAAATAACGGCCGGTCAACGGTCAATGGCCGGCGAGAATCAACACTTGACCGGCTATTTTCTATTAAAGCTGATCAACATGACCGGTCAAATTTGTTTTCTTTTCTTTTCTATTAATACAAATATTTTTCCCTGTGTTGTT
>JAYRBV010024752.1:0-10753 GCA_036023255.1 Mitrocomella polydiademata
TGATGATGATGATGATGATGATGATGAAGAACAAAATTTTAAATCACTTGTGCTAACTCGTGAAACAACTATGCCTCCTCGGTCGCTACGACTCCCTGCGGGGGCAATATTTACCAACTGCTGACGTGAAGGTGAATAATTTCTTGCAATATTGCGAGCCGTATCAATAGAAAACACTGATAAAAAGTATAGGACCAGTTTGTTCTTGCCATAACACATCATTATAAGTAGTACTTTTATTTGGCAATTCTCTGTCATGAATAACGATGAAACTACGTTTTGCTGTTCTCTCTATTGTGTTGTGAAATAAATACAATATGAATAATTTCGTTTTTATCATTAAACCATTATAATTTTTTATATTTTTAAAAGAATTTAAAAATTAACAGATATAATTTACAAAAAAACAAACAAACAAAAAAAACACGTTAAAATCTATTTTAGATACAATTAAAATAATGGAGATATTATTTACCGACAACAATCGATTCTACTACAGTTTATAAATATTTTTTTGGCTAAAAAGACAACAATTTCGATTTTCAAATTTTAGCCGAATTGTATAAAAGCATATACAGTGTGTTCCAGAAAAAAAAATTGCCATAGACATTTAACGAACGATTTTCTTCTCGTAGTCAAATTGTAAAGGTATACAAAATCGCAATGGCCATTTTGAATTTATTTTAAACACACTGTATATAAAGCGATAAACCTTTACACCTTTGTAATAAACATTAACAACCTGGACAGTCTTTTGTTAAATATTTCAGAATATTGGAGAACAAAGACACAGATCAAACAACTTGAAACTAGAAGTAATCAACATTTGGTTGTTGAAAAGTTATTTAGCTGTTCGAACAGATTTTGCCCTAACGAAATGAATAGAGTTCCGTAAATTGAATTAGAGGGCTACAATGGCTCAATCAGGGTTGGATAATTAAATTTAAAATCTTTGCAAAAGATTTTGCTAACAGACAGTACTGTAAATTAATCGAGATGATCGAAAGTTTCATTAAAGATAGAATTCAATAAAATCCCTCTCAGGACATCTTAACATCTTAACACATTTCTTCGCATTGCATTTCGATTGAATCTTATCCATTACATTAGAACCAAATCTTACTAGCGAATTTGAATAGAATCTCGTTGGAATTTGTCCGCAAAAACCGTTATCACGTTGTCAACGTGAAGCGAGGTGATTACAGGCTATTGTCTATAAAGTTTCCCAGCCGTCAAAACTCGTTATAATTTTAAAGCGAAGGAGTGCTTTTCTATAGAAACGACACGACATCAATGGAAAAACACTCTCCTCCACAGCAGATATTTGAAGAAGTGTGCCGAATGCAGACTGCAGGATAAGAAAGTGAAGTAACGAGTTCACCAACGTCAACGGTTGGTAGCTGTGGACGCACGGCTGCTCGCTTTACTGTTACGTGTGTTCGTTCGAGATGACATTCGACCTAAAAAAATAAAAGATCAATTGTGTATCAGATGCTTATATAGTTAAAAAATTTCTAGAATCAAGTTGAAGCATTTTGGTAATATTTTTTGAGATTTACTTTAAATCTATTCGCTAAGTCTCCGATAGCGATAGATAACTGACGGGGATCAAAAGGGAAGGATTTTTTAAAGCATAAATTCTAGTTGATGATTTGAATTAGTGGCTTCGTAGAAATGATGTCTGTCTCGTTTACTTTTTGGTCTCGTTTACTAGTTCATGCATCAATTGACTTCTTAGGGGATTTTCCAGGTTGGCAGAGAATTCTCAACGTAGAAAGGACTCTTGTTTTCTAACAGTGCTGAAAACGTCATTACGATGCAAATATAAAATGCTTTTCACTTACTTGATTCATTGCTTAGGAGAACTTCGTCCAACATATCTTGCATTTTCCAAAGTACTAAGTCAGAAAACGTCAAGGAAATATTTTTTGAAAACAAAACTCTGTTTATTAAATCTTAAAGATCTGTTATACACCTCAGAATAATTGTACTGAAAATCCAGGGATTTTTCCAGACATTAATTTAGTACTGTACCGGGTGACTCAGAAAAAAGTATACACGTTTGACGGAGTATCCTTAGATAGTTATTTGTCAAAACTTAACAAATTAAATTGTATGTAAAAGAGGAAAGGATATTAACTTTTGGTATATCGTTTATTGAGTTTGGATAATTATTCGTTGAATTATAACATTTTAAAGTTAAATTGCACTTTAAAAAACACTCAAAAACAACGAAAAACAGGGTATTAAATATCCAAGCTACAGCAAGTTTTCTTTACCAAGAGTGTAATTAATTAAACAAAAGATCGATTAAAGTAAAAAATATCATTAAGGAAATAACATTTAAAATTTCAAAGCGAAAAACTTTATTCTGCTTCCTAGAAATTCACCAAACTTTGTTCTGTGTAAGGCTTTGAGAGATTTTCATTTCAATTTTCATCGAAACAAAATGCAACGTTCAGACACAACCCAGCGTGTTTGGATATATTTAGAGTCTGCTACAACAAATGACGCACATGAAGTTGCAAAACGTTGGCCTATTTCTTATTCACATTTTATTTTATTTACCCCCAAAGATCTTTGTTAAAAAAAACAACGATTTTAAAGGTGTTAAAGAAAGATCTTTATATCAAATAATTTTAATATCCTGTTTTTCGTCGTTTTCTGAGTGTTTTTCAAAATGCATTTTAACTTTAAAATGATATAACTCAACGAATAATTATCCAAATTTAATAAATTACATATTAAAATCTAATTAGCCTTTCCTCTTTTACATACAATTTAATTTGTTAAATTTTGACAAATAGCTCTCTAAGGATACTCCATCAAACGTGTATACTTTTTTCTGAGTCACAGGGTATAACAGTGCCACAAAACTATAAAAAATATATTCTTTCGACATATAATGTTCGAAGAAATGAAAAAATAAGATCACTTATACAAACTATGAATGATGGTCTTATGAACTATGAATTAGCCCTATGTTATGTTAGGAAACTCAATCCTAATTGGAAAACAGAAGCATCAAAAAGTATTCTACTTGTTTCGAAAAGATACAGTCAGGATGGTACCATTCAACGCCGATATTGTTTTCAACTACTGGACTAGGTTTCAGTTTCCCTTTCCGGTCAGTTTTCGGTGAAAAGCATGCGGACGGAATGGTGCCCGTAATGAAGCAACCTGGAAATTTCTTGTGTAGCACTTTCATTCCTGCAAAACAAAACAAAAAATAATTAGAGCGAATTTTAAGGAAAAACGCTCAAGTTTTGAAAATTAAAATCTAGTATATACTTTAAAAAGTTTCGAATGTTTTACAAAACAATTGTTGAAGATATGGAAAATCTCAATATCGAAAAAAATCTTTTGGCAAGGGATAAAAATATTGGAAAATTAAAACTTTATCTTTCATATTCAACCCTTGAGTAGGAGAACTTTATACCCACCTCCAGACAACATAATGACATTCTCAACATCTTTATTTATTAGAGAAGAAGCAACCATTGGTGCCAGTTTTTCATCATCGTCATAAACAACAATTATCTTGCCTGGTTTATTTTTCTTTTTAATCACAAAAACAAAAAGTCAAGGAAACAAGAAATAAAGAAGAAGAAAAATGGAATATTATGCTACTAGTAGAATCTCAGTTTTTCTTCAATTCAGTGTAACTTTAAGGGAAAACTATACCATCCATCGCATCTCAGTGATTACTGCAGTGATTGACTCCAAAACCCGCCAATGTTTTCACATGGACTGGATAGCTCAAGTGGTAGAGCAGCTTGAGTCTCACTCCTCAGTTTTCCGTGGCAAAGTTAATTGAGAGTCATATAGCGTAAGGCACACTTACTAGCGTATATAATTTGTCAGTTCCTGTACAATGTCACAATTTTCGTCAACAAGTCATAGTATTTTGAAAAGGATACAAATGCGCATATTTCTTTTGATAGGTAATTTACAGTACGATTTAACATAGCTGATGGATAATTCAAAGCTGAAAAAGAGAAAAAAAAAAAACACGAAAATTAATTATAATCGTTTAAAGTGATAACAAAAGACCAGAAAAATGGATTTTATTGCTAACAGTATGCACAGATTAACAAATTTTCAACAGGGCCTAAATAATATGTAGATTCACAGTAGTTAGAAATGTAACTACACAGTACACGCAAATATCATCAAGTTTTCAGAATTCCACTTACCACCTATTATATGCCCCACTTCAAATGCGTCACTATCGCGTATGTCCAATAACAAAAAGGGAAGACTTAATGGATCGGGAGCAACTGTGTTATAAGATTGTGTAGTTCCATTTTCTTCGGTTTTTTTAGGGGGAACAGTACCAGTGCTCAGCTCTCCAACACCACGAATGACACTAAAAATTGATGATTGATGTTAGAAGAGTTTTATGCAGTCTGTCCCAGAAAAAAAAATTCATTTCATTTAAAAGAATTGAGAGTACAATAGAGAATCACATTAGGCACACTGTTCTGTATAGCAAAATAACACAAGTGTGCCTGAATAATTGACTGAATAATTATCAACAAGTTTCCTCACTATCTTAAAAATCAACGACTCAACAATGTGTAACAGTACAGATTTTTTTCTGGTAAAGGGAAAAGGGATTTTTCACCTACTCATAAAGCACTGATCTGTCAGTCCCATCACCATCTTTTTCATTGATTTCTATATTGGCTATGAATAAAACAATGATAAAAAAGTTTAAAGTGCTTCCTGGAACTAATTCCCAGTTAGTTTTGGGTGACATCGTTTGCCTATATTTTGCTGGCTCATCTTTTAGTAGTGTGTACCATTTCAAAATCCCAAAAGAATTTATTTGCTTTGGCCTTTTTCTTAAAATGTTATTTACCTTCATCGTCAGATATAGTTTCTCTGGGTGAATTTTCCTGATCTAAGTCTATTCTTTCCATTTCCAAGTTAACAACTTCAGCTACTTGTAACACCTGGAGCAATACAAAAATAGGAGCTGATAGGATAAAAAATAAACGAGATGGCAAAGAAAATAATTTCATATCAATTTTTTTAATACAAGCTATTTAAAAAAAACTGGTTAGCTGCTATAGGTAGTTACAAACAAAATTTATTTGAAAAACTGCATCTATTTTATGAATTTGTTAAAATATTTTGATTTTTTTCTTGTTTCAAGTCAATTTTCAAACAAAATACTTACAAGCTGTGCAAATGTTGACACCTTCATCCTTTTGAATATTTCATCTTTACGAAAACGGTAATCTAGAATAAGACAAATATTGCATTATTTGATTAAAGATACATTTCTTTTAAATATTGAAACCTTGTCGACTGGTAATGGTTTCAACAACATACATTTCTTTTGATTGAAACCTTGAAATGAAATGAATTTATTGTTGGGATCACTCTTCAAATGACATCAGTCATTCAAATTATTGACTTACTTTTCCGCATTTCTTCTATTTTTCCCATATAATTTGACATACTTGCACCTGAAATAAATCATTGTACTGTAGAATATGATCATGAAATGAATTGAATTTTACTAGCCGTCAATTCTAACCCTAACCCTAACACATTTCTAAAATAATCACTGTCTGTGCAAAAACTCATAACTCAAACTGACCATTGAAAGAAATGTAAAATAATGGAATGAAAGAGAAACAAACCTGTGTCAACAACAGCTCGAACATGTTCAAACTTTTTGTTAGGTTTCCCCAAGTATGTCTAAAAGAAATTTTTGAGAATACAATCATAAAACTGAAAACAAAGTATAGTCTTATTATAACGTTATCATTACACAATGGACAGCTATGTTGTGACATTAAATTGCATTGGATTATACGCAGCTTCCAAGTTTTACAAGCTAAATTAATGTTTTTGTTATCAAAACCATTGCATTGAATTGACGTCGCCAGCCTGGCTAGCCGGGCTGGAGGGGTCACATGAGAAATTTCGCCAGGATTCCGGTTGATCAAGCCTGTTTCTCATGTGACAACAAAGGTGAGATCTCGGCCGGTCCCTTACTGTAACCATAAAAAATTAGCTCATGCAGTTTGGTACCAGAGGGTTGTAATCGAAGAATTCGATTAGAGAATTAATCGAAGGTAATCGATGGATTAGTTATCGATTAATTATACTAATCGAAGATTCAAAATTCAGTAAAAATTGTGACTTATCGATTATGTTCGATTAGCATAGATTAGCATTGACAAGTTATAATCGAAGTACAGTAATCTATATAGTTGAATACGTAATTGAAGTAGTCGAAGTAATCAAACATGAAAAGTGTTAAAAATTGTGATTTATTGATTAGTTATAGATTACCGATACTAATGGAGGGATTATGTTCAATTAGTATCAATCTAGACATTTTTCACATGAAGCTACCATTAGTCCCTTTTCACAGATTTCAGCCGTGATTGGACAAACAAATCCATTTTCTACATGTATGATGTAATATGTAATGTAATATAAAATCTGTACGGTCACAAATAACAAACCACACACTCCACGTCTGTACTGTTACACCAACTAAATCTCCATTGGTCAGACGTGCGCGTAACTTAGATCAACACCCGTACAAAATTATATTTTAGGAAGTTTGGACATAATTTTTCCCGAAAGCAAATTGCAAATTGCGGATATAGTCTGATTTGCACACATTGCGAAAAGGAGTTTTGTGTTTTTATCAAGGTCTGTTGGTCTGCAGAATAGGGAAACTTCTGCATGGTTTTCTCGTATGTGTGCAGGAGAGTGAAGACGTTGTGCCGTCACAAGTAGATTATCGTGTCCGTACATTTGTTTGTTGTTGGTTTGAAAGTGAAAGGCCAGCCAAGAGGGGACTATATAATGGTAGCTCCATGTGAAAAATGTCTATTATCATTGATTAAAATCGAACTTTGATAGATGAACTTCACATCGCGCTGCAATCTTGGATTTTAGCCGTAAAAAGGGGGACAAACGATAATTTACTTGTGACGGCACAAACTTCTTCACATAATATAATAATCACAAACACGTTTGTGCTGTCACAAAAAGTAGATAATCGTTTCCGTAGATTTGTTTGTTTGTCCCTTTTGACGGCTAGAAACCAAGATTGCAGTGCGATAGGAAAAAGCTCTATTTACTTCGATTGTCCATTATATTAACCCTCTGTCTGACTCTGATTGGTATGGTAGACTAGAGAGCCTATGGGTTCCCACTCCAGTTTGACGAATGACAGACAGAGTGTTAAACGATCTTTTTGTATATGCGAAAAGAAGAAAAAGTTTACACGATTGAACTTCCATACATGACTAAAACATTAGGGTTTTTGATAAATTCTAACTGTCCTGCCAGGAATCTTACCTTCGGCTTCGTTTTCCCTCCTTTAGTCGCCATTTTGATTTCTGATTTTCGTAAACATTAAAATTTACGGCCTTCGAAACCAAAACCTCAACATATTTGCCGCGGAAAGACTAGGACGAGTCATTTGTGAACTGAGGCGAGTATATGATTGGCCAGAATTTGATTTAAGTATTGAAACATTTTAGGAAAAACGTGGGCACAGCGAAGACAGACTTTCTGAGTGAATGTGCGTGATTTTTTCGCAAGAAAATACTGCCACACGAACTCTGGGAAAAGTCCCCGGACCATTGGTAGAAATACCTGCTTTAATAGCTAGAGGGTACAATGAATCTCGTTTGAGCAAAGAACCTTTCGAGGTGAGCGATGAGATGATTTGATGTCTTTTAGTCGTAGCAAAGTTATGTCTGTGCAGCTTCTCTTTGGACGGAGCTGTTACTCAACGGGGCTTACTCTCGCTGTGTCCCTTTTCAATCTGCTAAGAAACATTACTCTGGCTCAGTAGTTACTTCTCTAATGCCATGGTGTGCATTTTCTTGTTATCAACGGAACAAAACGTATCTTTGGTTTGGTCTGGACTTCGATCTGAAATCCGACATGAAAGTGAACAGGTATCAAAGAAAAGTCTCAGACCTTCTCATTCTTTTCCCTCGTTCAAACTTGAAATATTCTCGTTTAAGCGAGGAAGGGTAAAAAGTAAACAGGGTCGCTTGTCATGATTTCGTTTTATAAAGTGGGATATATATCCTGTTTTAGAGATTTTTGCCTGCCACAGACTCTATTTTTTTCAATTTAGTATATTTTTGTTAGTTTATCTGTTTTGAGGAAAAATAAAGACAAAATTTTCGCTTCTGTGCTTTGACTGAATTTCAGCTCTTCAAAAATAACCTAATATTTTCATAATTTCAGCCAATCAGCTCATCTTAGCCTAATATTTTGACTAACATAAATCAGGCTGTACCCGACGCTTGTGCTTTGCGCTCGAAGAGAAGAAGCATAATTGATAGGGGGGCTTGCCTGGCTAGCGGAAATCTAGAGGCTCAAATTTTCCACTCAGGGCCAACTATGTATATGGTGGCCCTTTGCATGACACAAGATAAAACTTACAGTCGAAATTGGACCTTGTTTTTGAGTTTTTAAATTGCTTTCCTTTCTCTAATAAAGACTCCTGGAAAAATTTCTAAATTGTCCTGGAATTTGACCACCCTGAAAAGGGGATTGAGTAAACTTAGAATTGAAATCAGTACCAGAAAAGGAATATTTTAACACACTGGATCATTAAGTCCAAATTTGTCTAGTGTATAGTCTTATTTTGAGAAGTTCGCTCATAACATTAGACAAAAGTGTTTACTGACACTGATGATCAATTTCAAATTCATTTACCAAAAATGATTGATTGTTATTTTCCATCCTTTTTCTTATTTTCCCTGCAAACCCGCTGTTTTAAATGATAAACTGATAAAAAAGAAAGTTTACTTTTTTTTGATTATTGTCAATCTCCAAACATACTATTTTCAAATAAGCACCCCCTTTGGCTTTAATGCTTTATTTGAATAACTGCCCAAGGGAGGAGGGGGGCGCTTATTCAAGAGAGACACTTATAAAATTAATTGGCTGAAATGGGGGGCGCTACTTTAAGGGGATTAAAGTTTGTGGATTTTGGCTTTATCTGCAATATTTAATCTTTCGAAAAATATAGTAAGAAACTATTCACCAAATCCGCGAAATTGAAAAAACATTTAAAAGAGCAAGAAAATAACACTTTTGTTCACGTCTTTTAATTTCCAAAAAATTAAAGTAGCAATTAATTCCAAACAAAATACATTTTGACACTTTACTTTGGACGTCAGATTTTATTAAAAAAATGTATAAAAAAACATATTCATCTTTTAAACGACACAAATGCCACCAATTGGTATATTTTTGAAAAACAATCAATTTGTAAATCATGTTTTGAATACAGGCCCTTTATAGTGATATGTAAATAAACTTTTATAATGATTGTTCAAATTCGTACTTAAAATTTCTAGACTGATATAAATAATTTGGATGGCAGAAGAAGCGCAAACGAAAGTGAAACCATTACAAAAGAAGAAACGACAAGGGAAGAATAATAAAGGAAGAGATGCATATGAACGAATGAACTTTTTGCACCAGGTATTACTTGTTAGTTTATTTCTGATCAAATGCTAATATCTGTTTACTGAAGAAGATCTGTAGCCTGTTCACACGACTCAACTTTTAAGTGGAAAATTTGAATCTGTGTGGAGACTAGAAGATCTGTGGCTTCAGAATTTATTTATTATATGGGTATAATTGCAATATGTGCAAAAACTTATCAACCCAATCACAGGGTTCCCACATACAGACAGGTACTGGAATTAAAAAAGTTTTTCTTGATTTTTCCTTAAATTCCTGGAATTTGATTCAAAGGTTGTCTGATGTTGATATATGAATTTTATTTTTTTATTTTTGTCTGTTATTATTTGCTTTTTATCACAAATCCTGGAATTTGCTTGAAAATTATAAATCTTGGAAAAAGAGGCAAAAGTCCTGGAAAAATGAATTTTCTGTGGGAACCCTAAATCAACATAATGCCAACTTTTTTTTTTCAAATTTGGAGCAATTTTCTTTGGGGGTAAATTTGGGACAAAATTTACCAATAACATTGACATGTGTCATTAATATTCTTCCTGAAACTTAATTTTATTTCTGTAATTTTTTAACTAATTTTTTTTTTTGCTGGTTTTGTGTTTTTACTATGTCCCATTTTTTTATTTGTAAAATTTTCCAATAATGTCCTCATATGTTTTTTTTCTATACTCAAATCTAAACAACGTTATTTATAAGGCAGCCAAGTTGAATTTGGTCATCAACCCCGAAAATGAAGAACTGTCTCGTTACTATATGAAATGTTTCAGGAGTGTTAAAGAAAAGAAGTGCTTGAAATGGTAAGTACATCATTCATGGAATAAATTTTCTCTGCAAAAGTAAATGTTTATACTTATTGCAACAAGAGCAGGATTTGTTTTAATCTCAGGTAAATTTCAGGGTTCCCACGCCTCCTCAAATCTCCTCAATTTTCATTTTCCTCCTCAAAACTCCTCAAATCTCTTCAAAAAAGCTTTTACTGAATTCCCAACACCTAAATTGATTAATTTTTCACTGGAACAATAACATGAATACTAACCCAAACAATTTCTTCAAATATCTCCTCAAATCTCCTCAATTCATTTTTTATTTCTCCTCAAATCTCCTCAATTTTGAGATTCAGAAGTGGGAACCCTGAATTTTTTAGTGTTTCCTTTTTGCCTTAATTTCCAGTAAAGACATTTATTCCTTTCACAGGGTGGCCACTCATACTGGAAAATACTGGAATATACTTGAAAAAAAAATTGATACTTGATTATACTTGTTAAAT
>JAYRBV010024763.1:0-10750 GCA_036023255.1 Mitrocomella polydiademata
CTCGATTTTACAAACACATTTAAGAGACTTTTCTATAAAAGAAAGACTGATCATGAATTGAAACGCGAACTATATGTAATGTGAATATTTTCCAGTCGCACAACACACGTTTCAGTATAATTTCCCTAATGGGCACACAAAGTTCAATGTGTAATAAAATTGCAAGTTTCTATGGCGTTAATACCTGTTAACACGATGTTTTATCAACGTTAATATAACGTGGTAGGCTTCACGAGAGAACATTAGCAAACCACAATATAGCACCTCGTAAACCTCATTCTAACTGGCACCTAACATGAATTACGTAGAGTTCAGCATTCAGACTAACAAAATAAACAGTCGACTTATTGAACCATGCACGAAATGCCATTTTAGTATCGCACGCATTTTGCGTGTCTCGCAAGTTAGTTCGTGTCGAATCCGATAATCCGATGATCACTTTCGGAAATCTAATTAGAACAAAATGCCTGCATTAACATCGCAATGTCGTGTCGAACATTAAAAGTACATACGAGAAGCCAATTAGCTTTTCCAATTCAATAAGAAGTAGAAATTAGAGAGCTGATGTTAAAAAAAGTCTGCAACAAGAAGGAAAAAAATAGGTATAATGCCACGAAAGCTCTTCCTGACCTTTGTTTTGACCCGTACTAAATTTACCTACACGCAAGGTGATTAAATGTTCTGTTAAAAAGGGGGCAAAAAATATTTAATCTAGTTTTTTGATTAAAAAGATTCGAGGTTTCTCCTCATAGGATTTGACATCATCTTTCGGGTTTCTCAGAATTTTTTTCTTTTGAATCAGCTATTAATTTATACTAGAAATAGTCTCTCGATAGTTTCCCGATTTCCCGATATTTCCGTAGAGCTCTTATCAAGGCTACTATTCATTTAGATAAACCGAGTAAACGAGATAAACCGCCATACAGATTCGTACCAATTATCCCTGCCTTTAAGCTTCTCTAGCCTGTAACTAAGGATTCATTATATCTATAGCAATTCATATTATCCTTTATTTATGAAAGAAGTAGGATTTGAAATAATAAAAAGAAGCTTGTTTATTAGATTTGTGTACACGTTTAGACGACTGTAATGGAAACTGCTCGTTCAAAACATGAGAAAAATGGACGACAGAAACCGATCCCGTTAAACAAGCCCAAGGTAGGATTTTACTTCGGTTTTAACATCTCAATAAATAGAATCCTGTGTAAAATTGATCATTGAAAGTCCTTATTGATATGCATGTGTAGCAAAAAAATCATTGTTCCCGTAGTATCATAACTAACAAGTTCATTTTAATGTTATATGTCAGGACTCTCCTGTACCATAAACGTCTCATTTTGAGGGTGTCTAAGTTTCAATCAATGTTCACTTTTCAAAACCTCATAAAATAGACTGGAAGAACGAGGTATTTAATGAAGTTTGCCTCGATTTTACAAACACATTTAAGAGACTTCTATAAAAAACGAATGATCATGAATTGAAATGCGAACTATGGCTACCATAAACTTCTCATTTTTATTACTTTCCCTATAAGCAGTATTATTCATTTATTG
Source organism: Mitrocomella polydiademata (assembly GCA_036023255.1). Taxonomy (NCBI): domain Eukaryota; kingdom Metazoa; phylum Cnidaria; class Hydrozoa; order Leptothecata; family Mitrocomidae; genus Mitrocomella; species Mitrocomella polydiademata. The sequence goes on from JAYRBV010024763.1 coordinate 1,554, forward strand.
ATTCACACCCTGTACAATGGCAGTGTACGGGTCACTCTACGTTATTTTTAAAATAAAACTTAAATAAAATAAAAGTAATACACTAAGTTAAAAGTAAGTAGAATCTTTTGCGATGAAAAATTCGTCGGGCTTCTGAACACAGTAAAAAAAAAAATAGATCGAAAATAGTACTTACAGCGAGTTACAGGAGGTCTAGATAAGGGTACATCAACACAACTAGAGCTTGATAGACAAGTGTTGTTCAACTGGCAACCATATTGGGAACATGATTTCCCACTGAAACCAGGCTGGCACGTACACGCAAAATCATTCCATTCGTCATTGCAGGTACTGTCAAAACGACACGGATTGACGTCACAAACCGGAGTTCCCGGACATCCCTCGGACACTCCGGGGGATTGAGAAACTTGAGCCGTATTTGCTGCCGGGATGTTTTGGTTGGTTAGAAACGTGCCCCCGAGATCAACCGCCTGCATACAACCGTCCAGATTGGGCTTCGTAAAAACACTTGAGTATAAAACCGGGTCATCTATGCCGCCCATGGAAACAGTCTTGACTTGCAGTGCTAAGGGCGGATCGATGGCGCTGGCACTTTTACCGTCGAGCAGAACGGAATCCGATGTGATTTTTACATCTAACCATTTCCCATTGTTCACGACGGTAGGTCCAGGCTTGACAACTTTTGGGACATCTCCCTGGCCTCCCTGGTGAACGGTAATTTTTAGGTGCTTGTCTTCAACTTCAACCAGAATGTAGGGGAAATCCCCACCAGAACTGCTCTTCGGTTTAGTGTTCACCAGCAGGGCGACAAACGCGTCTGACTGGCGCGTCCGAACCAAGAACGAGAAACCGTGAGTTGAATTCAACTGGAAATCAACATTGGAACTGACGAATAATCCGCCGGCGATGGCCGCGCGACGCTTTCTTGTACTGTTTTTGGGCGATTGGAAACTAAAGGCTTTGATTTCTAAAGTTGACAAAAATATAAGAAGATATTGGTCCACGTGATTCAACATGTTACTATCAGCGGCGAATTTAGAACATAAAGTAACGCTTCTGACGAGGAGTGTGATGGACAATTCAAAGGTCATAAAAAGGCATTCTCTGTCTGATGCTTTCTCTAAATACCTGGGCATCATGAAAAGTTAGAAACCGGTATATGTGCAACACATTTATAATAAAAAAATCGTCAAACGATTGAGAAAGAATACAGGTGGCCAGGGAGCAATAACTATAACAAATATCTTATTTGTTTACCTTGTTCACACGTATCACCGAAATATTGCCGGAAACATTCACACACTGATGCAGTCCACTTATCAACGCATGATCCATGTTGGTTACACGATGCGGTACTGCACTGTTGCGTTCTCTGACACGTGCCAGACACGAGTCCCTGGTGTATTCCGTGCATGGTAGGAATACGTACTACGTTGTTGATCGTCACATCGCTGATACATCCAATGAAATTTGGAGCAACGTTATCACTACCAAACACTACTTTAGTTATATCCTTGATGATCAGCGCGTTCAATGTTTTCATTTCGCCGGAATCGACCTTCACCATCGTATTTTTATTATCGGAACTTATTTGAATCACATGCCAGGCACCATCTAAGTAGTTCTTACCTTGGCCGTAAGATTCTGTTATTTCACCTTGCTTAAAAACAACAATACCGTTTTCGAGATTTACGTTAAGCGTTCCACTGCTACTGCCCAGTAACAAAAGAAAGCCGTCCAGCGTCGTCCGAAATCGCATGGACACAACATTGCTGACGACTGGTGTCATCGTCAGCGTCCAATAACCGGCACCGGCAAAATTTCCCGTTGTTGTTTCGTTGCAGCTTCGTCCAGCTGAACCGGGTTGACACTGGCACGTGAAATCGTTACCAATGGAGCTACAGATGCCATCGTTAAAGCAGGGCTTGTGGATTGTACAATAGTTCAAAGGTTCGTCACAATTTATGCCGGTGAAGTTGCCAAGACACGTGCACGTGTAGTTATTGAGAAGGTTGTTGCACGTGGCATTGTTGAAACACGGCGTGTTTGCACATTCGTTAACGTCTTGGCTGCAATTCTTACCTGAATTAAACATTACGCAAAAGCTCAACTACAGTAACAAGACACACGTGCAAACTAGTTTGTAATAAGTGGTTGTAGTCAGATTTTAACGTGCTTTTAACGGAATATATAGTGTGCCAACATAGGCCGCACCTGAAATTTTAATGATTTGGTCGGCCGGGTAAACATATACAATATGTTCTCTGTACTCATGTACATTGCTCAGGTAGAAAGTCGAAGCTTATTTCATTAATTTTCTTTGTCTAAGTAACGTAGAGAGTGATCTGAAAAACTTGCCAAGCAAAAGTAGACAAGTTTAGGCTCGCAAATATCAATAAACAATATCTTTTACGATGAAACAATCAGTCCATGTCAGAAATTAAAGGTTTTAATATCAAGTTCATGATTACCAACCTTCATAACCTGGAACACAATCACATCGATAGTCATTGACCAAATCAACACAGGTGGAGTTGTGATCACAGTATGCGTGGTCACAATTTGGCAAATCGGTACTACAATTTGCACCCGCCAAACCAGTCACACAGATACATTTGTACCCATCCCTATAAAAAGAAGTTATTTTTTAATAAAGACAACTGAAGACTGTGAATAATAAATATGAACAGATAAAGGCTTTTATGTTAACAGTGCCCTAAGACAAGGAGGTAATATACTTACGATTGAGTCTTTTCAAAATGCTTTTGTTAGTAGTTAATTATAGATCATAAAAAAAGTAGAGTGTGTTCTATTTTATCTCAAAATAAGGCCCGCTTTAAATTTTACAAACGGATTTTTAATTTTTTTTAAAATGTATGTCACTTCCTTTTTGAAACTAAATTCAATCTAAAAACCTTCAAATATAATGTTTATAAGAAGAGAGTTATAGTGGTTTTGATGACAACTTTAAATACGTAATAACTTCCAATGGACATACGTCTTGCTAAAGGGTTATACTTCAAAAATGGCAAAATTTTAATAGAGGATTTTAAATGTTATACCTTTACAAAGTTTACTTAATTTATGCACATAATAAAGTATGACTCATTATGATGATACTAATTTCTGAAAACAATACATTTTTTAACTTTAATTGCATCTCTCTTGAGAGGTAAATGCATGCTTAGAACACGCTTGTTTTGGATAGATAATAATCCATGTATATTACCTCCTTGCCTAAGGTTAGCAATGCTAACATGTAAAAAAATGTGAAAAAATGCCTTTCAGCTATTCATACACACCTATTTAGGTAGTTTGTTGAATTTACGGTGAAATTGTACATTTGCATGGCAGTCAGATTAGAGCGCTCCACACAGACACTGTCAACCACAGCATTGTTAGCATCCACATATCTGCAAGGATTCGTTGCACATTCATCGATGTCGATATCGCAGTCTTTGCCTTCGAAACCAGGTACACATTCACAAGCATAGGTCTCGTTGCCATCCAGACAGCGGCCTCCGTTTTTGCAGGTCACTCCCACGCAAAAGTCTATATCGTTCTCACAATTGTTGCCATCGTAACCAGTGAAACAATTACACTTGTAGATGTTGACTCCGTCGACACACGTCCCGTTGTTGCAAGGGGAAGGTTTGCAGTCATCGATGTTTGTCTCACAGTCCTTTCCACTGAAGCCAAGTTTACACGTACAGTTGTAATCATTGATCAAGTTGTTACACGTTCCACCATTTTGGCAGGACGCTGAAAGACACTCGTCAATGTCATTTTCACACCTTGTCCCGTCATAGCCTGTTCCATTACACTGGCATTTTCTGTCATCGCCTACGTCCATACATACTCCGTTATGTTTACAATAATCCTCTTTGTTTGTAAGTTTGAAGTTGTTACAGGGGAAATGTTTGATACTGCATTTCTGACCTAAAGAAAGTGATAAAAAACAATAACCCAGCGGGCAAAATCACTAAATCACTAGCCTCTACGCAGGAGTGTGTTTTCTATTGAAATTGCGTTCATTATGTCTTGCGTTTCAATAGAAAACACTCTCCTACAAAGTGGGTTTTTGACAAAATTGCCTACTTGGAACGCTATTTGGAGTTGCTATAGGTCACTATTATTTATTTAAGATGACTGTTTTATGAAAGGGTACAGTGTTAACAGAAATATTAGGGTATGTAATTTAGGAGAGGTAAACAAGGAATATAAGAACATGTATATCATTTCAACTGTAGGGAAACAGTGATGTGTAATTACAAGCTTATCTCACTGCAAGTGAGTTGAAACAATTTCTGTTAGGACAAGCATTCGCGTTGAATTTCAGTAAAAATACATTCGCCTGAAGGACGTAGGTATCAAAACAATCTCATATATGTTACTCTGATGATCTGATGATCTAGTACATGACGAATTTATCCGGAATAAATTTTGTTCAATAAGAGCACAATTTGAAAATAATCGAAATACGAGTACAAGAGTAAAAAATGAAAATAGGCGAAAAACAACAAATAATAATAATAATAAATAATTTTCATACCAAGCCAGCCAGGAACACATAAACATCTATAGCCTTCATCGATGTCAGTACAGGTGCCACCATTTTGACAATTACTGGGCACTTTGCATTCGTTGATCTTCACAGTACAGTTCTTCCCCTCGTAAAACCCAGATTGACAAGAGCAAACATACGAGCCATTGGTGTCTTTGCATATGGCTGACTTATCGGTCGAATTACAGAGGTTGGGGATGGTTTGGCATTCGTTTATGTTGCGATCACAGTTGCGTCCGTCAAAACCACTCTGGCATTTGCATGTGTAGTTTGTATAGTCCTGATTGTACTGACAAACGCCTTGTTTACAGGGACTTGTTGGGAAACAGAATCCAACTCTCTCACTGCAATTATTCCCGCCATAATTTTCAGTACAATTACATTGATAGCCTGGAATAAAGAGAATAAATTTGGTTTTACAGACCATGTCTTTAAACCCTATCGGAACCAGAATTTACTTAGTAATGTTTTATATACATCTTATTAGGGTTTTCAAAAAAAATAAATGCACCCAAGAAAATATTGATAACCTTAAATATCAACATTTTCAGCAATTATTCTATTATTTTGACAATAGTGCTGAAACCAATGATGATGTCAAAATCAGGCCTCCCACGGTCAATTTGATCAAATATAATATGAATATATGACTAAATTGTATCAAAATATATGAGAATATTTATGAAATAAATTGTGAAAATATATGAGTTTATATGACTTTCTTTGAAACGAACAATTTCAAGCTAGAAACTTGGTGAATTTTTTGATGAAGTTGCGAAACCAGACCAGGAGACCCACCCACACTCAATTTGAAAGTCAAATTTCAGGAATTTTCAAGGACTTTACCAGGACAATGTAGAAAAATTTTCAGAGGGGAAAACAATATTTTGAGTGAAACAGATTTGGAAGATTTGAGCCTCTAGATTTCTGCAAAATGAACTTTTTTTTGATATTTCCCTTTTCCAGGACTGTTTTCCAGGACTAAAACAAGACTTTTGAGGACTAGTGGCCACCCTGCACCCACCAAAAATGGTGAACCTCTCGGTATCAAAAGGTCTGTATCACAATTGATTGATATTCTCAATGCCAGCCTAAAATAAAACAACTGCATAGCCGAGCCATGTGCTATTCGAAGGGCCACTATTGGTTGGCCCTGAGTGAGAAAAATTTGAATAATCGAGCCCTCTAGATTTCCGCAAAGTGAACTCAAATACAAAAGTATATATGGCTGCCAGATCAAAAGTGATTAAAAGTGATATCTATACCTCAGCCTGTATATATTATCAATCAAATGAAAGTTAGAAAATTTCTCAGTCAAACTAGGTTTGGTTTTGCACTAGGTTTCTCAGTTAATTTAGAAAGAATTTGACATTTGGTTGTTCTAGATTGCTGGAAAACGAATTTGTAGATAGTAATTTAATATGAATAAAACCTAGAAATTTAGAATAATATATGACGATATTATGACAAAGTGGCTCTTTTATATATATGGAATATGAAATATATGACCCGTGGGAGGTCTGCAAAATGAAACAAAACTAGTCCTAATTATCTGTTGGGTAGTGACTTTTACTGTATAATTAAAATCTTTACCAAGTTTTGGATCTCTTGAACATGTCCCGCCATTTTCACATGGTGAGAACAAAGCACACGGATCTTGTTCTACAGTACAATTTTTACCCTTCCATGAAGAAATACAGTTGCATGTATACTCATTCAACCCGTCCATACAGGTTCCTTCATTTAGGCATGGGTCATTAAACAGCGCACAGTCGTCAATATTCTTTGTACAGCTAAAAAAATTACAGCACATCTTAAATCCACCAATGGAATTTTAAAAACATTAAAATATATAAAGTCTGTTTGAAACAAGAAACATAAATTGACAAGCTGCAGTAGAAGCATTAGTAAACATAATAGGAAACTACTGTACAACTAAATGGTGAAAGAAATTACAAATGTTTATGCCAGCATATTATGTGTTCGAATAGTCAGGAAAAAAGCAAAGTAAACAGTTTTAAATCAACACTAGAAGATTTTTTTCCATTTTTATTTCTCAAATTATGGAAGAACAAGACTGAATGCATGATTCTGCATTAGTTACACATTGGACAACAAAAATGGAAAGGGTTTTGTTTTTATAAAGAAAGTAAATAAAGGATATAAAGAAGAAAGTGAAGCAGATTACTTACAAAAAAAAAAAAATTGAAAGTTACTCTCTATTAAAAGTGTGAAAGCATATGGAGATCAAAGCCATAAAGTCCCGACAAACTTGAACTTACATACTCTATTAAAACAAGAAAACCATTCATAACTTACTTTCTTCCAGTGTATCCACTATCACAAACACACGTATAATTTGCAATTCCATCAATGCAATTTCCATTTTGCCCACAAGGTTGGCTTGCACATTCAAGAATATTGATGCTACAATTATCACCTTTATAACCGGATTTACAATTGCATTGAAAACTACCAACAGTATTTATGCAATCACCTTCGTTCAGACATGGATTCATTGTGCGATTGCATTCATTTACATCAACTGTACAGTTTTTACCTGTGAAGCCTTAAAAATCATTTAGTAAAATTTTTAACTTGGTAATAAATTTTATTTATGTACTGCCCAAGTGGGACGGCTGGAAGATGATACAGACATGACCAGACCAAATTCTAGAAGAAAAGTGCGTCTTACTACCCGGACGCTGCCTTATTGAAATCTGTTAAAAGTTTTGGAAAAAAGGTGTTAAAATAGGAAAGATGTACAAAACTTTTCATGAGAATCGGTCGCTGCTTTTTTCTCCTATAACTGGGCCTGAAGAAAGAAGCATTTTATTAGCTTTTCAGAGTTTAAAATGACATTACAGTGGGCTTTTATTTTATGGATTTGGGAGGTATTGCCCTAAAATAAGTTGTAATTCTGTACAAAGATTTGTGAAAAGGTTGTAGGCAATGTTTCCAACAAAGATCGACTAACAAGTAGTTTGTTAGGCCATGATAAGTTGATCTTCTGTTTGGTGTAAAACTACAAAAACTTGCACATGCGATGTGTTTTATTTGAGAAAAATACTTGATGCGCACACTATTTTTTGTAAAGAAAAATAAGCTTCATTCACTTCATTCATCCAATTTTTCCCTTTACTTACAAATGTCACTGTCACCTGTCAGTGTTTCAACATAAAACAGTTTTTATTGAGTTGAAAAAGAAAGAAATTGCTTTGATCGCTATTATATAAAATCGTTAAATGTGCAACAAAAATAAGCATGCGGGTGTTTTTAAATTTTTCTTTTGGATACATTGTGGCTAGAGTTACCTTGTTTCAAGTTGAAATGAACAATTTCTTACCATCATTACAATGACACTCATAATCATTTAATTTGTTTTCACAGCCATTACTATTTTTACAAAATCCATACGAACATTCATTGATATCTTGGTCACAGTTTTTTCCTTCATACCCAGGATCACATATGCAGTCATAATCAAGAAACTTATCAGTACAATTTCCTACAGAAGAGATAAAAAAGAAAGTAAATCCAACATATAGGAGTATTTATTATCATACATTATAAAAATACACTGTATATATTTTGGTAGGGACATTACAAAGTTGGTCTTTATATTGACTCATATCAAGTAGCATTCATTGTAACTAAAATAAGATACATACCATGCTTGCAAGGAACGATTTCACACTCATTAATCTCATGTTCACAATTTATACCAGTATAGCCTGCATTACAGGTACAAGTATAGATTCCATGTCGATTTGTACAGGAACCATTATTGCATATTGATGTATCAAGGCATTCATTTATGTCAACTTCACAAAATTGTCCTTGAAAACCAGTCCCAGTACAGTTGCAAATTGAAGGGTTCTCACTTACATCACACTGACCACCATTAGAGCACAAGCAAACTTTTTGATTGCAAGTTGTTCCAAAAAACCCTAAAAAGAATTTGGCAAAAGAATATTATAGATTTTAAGATTTTTTTTCGATATTTTTATATTTATTGTCATTCTGAGGTAATCGGTCGATCGCCTCATTATTGCAAGGTGATACTATGGCAGATTTTCTGCTGTTTCTAGAATGACAAGACTGTAAACTAGATTCAAATCTTGAGCAAAAATCTGTGCTGGACATACACAACACTGTCTAGATTGTCCATCAAAACTAGGCTACACCAAGAACTTTAGTTTAACAGGCAAAATAATTTTAAAAATGCGCAAGGGCGGGTGCAATCAAAACAAAAATATCAATGATTTCCCCCGTAACTTAAAAAGTTTGTTTATCTTCTCTAAACAGGAAACTAACATGGGCAAAAAAAATTTAGATTGAGAACAAAATGAACTATATATGACTATGAATACGAAAGGTAAAAAAATATGGTGTTGGTTCTCTTTTTTTTTAGAGAACTTTATCAATAGACAAAACAAACATAAAGGTTTGAATTTAATTTATTTAGTTTGCTACTGTAGTACAAATATATAACTTTAGCTCTTTAGGGAAAATATTTATTATTTCATTATTTCAAAACCATTTAAAGTATAGTTACCTTTTACAGCTTTTAAAGTTTATTTTATTCTATCCACATCAATACTATAAAAAAATGTACTCATTATATGTATAC
>JAYRBV010024774.1:0-10750 GCA_036023255.1 Mitrocomella polydiademata
GGGCCTAAATTTTTTTGGTCCAAAATTTTTTTTCTTTCATTCCCCCAATTCATGTAAAAAAAACTTTTTTTGCAAAAATTTTTCCCTCAAAAAATGTTTTAATTTTTTTTGTGTGAAACATTTATTCTTTTTTGCCCGAAGGGCGTGCTTCATAAACAGCAGGTTTTATGCATTGTGCGTAAGCAGTCTAGCAGTCAGCTAGTATCCTTATATTTACGTATTTATTTTAGAATAAGATGGGCAATGTTAAGAATACTGTATCTTTATGTAAATGATGTCATTTACTCATCATCTTCAATGAACCAACAAAATCTACTTGGAACATTAAACCTACTTTGGACAGTGAGTGAGATTTCCTAAAGGCTTGTTAAAAGTCTAAACTATTATTGTTGCAATCAAAATCAGCTTTTTTGTTCGTGATTCAGTAGAATGTCTTTCTTTTACTCCATATAAACGTAGTCTCCCAAGTGTAGAAGTGTAAACATTTACCTATTGTCCAATGGCTACTTTTTGTTACTTGTTTTTAAAAAGTTGAAATTCATTCATGCATTTTTTTAGTACTTTCCTTCTAAAGTGCTGCACAGGTACAGATACACGCTTTTGAAAGTTCATTGAATTTCCTATTCAATAATTATTTTGATTTTAATTATGCAGATTTTAATTAATTCATCCTTGCGACAAATTAGACCCTTCGTTTTTCAGACAAATTGAAAAAATACATTTATTTGAAGAAAAAACAACAACATAAAATTGAGGTTTTTATTTTCAGTTTGAAAGAAAAAGTTAATATAATTTAGTCATTTTTGCTTTGAATTAGTTGAATTTCAATACCTGGTTTTGAGGTATGGCCTATAATTCCAGATTGACAAGAGGTATGGGGCTAATATTTTCAGAAAGCGTGTCTTATAGAATTATATTTATACTAGCAATGTTTCATTATCATTGCGTGTGCATATTTACCAAGGATCGTCTCCTTTTCTTGTCAGATGAGCTGAAGTTTTTTACAAGATCACTTTTCATTGGATAATGAAATCAATGCAAATTTGTCGTTCTTTAGAAACCTAGAAATATAATCTATTGTTTGTATTTAATAAAACCAATCCAATCACATCCAATCTTGAAAAACTTCAACGATACCCCTTGTTGTAGAATACTATAAATTCGAGTGATGATATCATTTTGCGAAACATACCAACATGCCTTATAAAATAAGCAGTTAATTGGCTGTTTTGAAACTTGGAACACTGGTCTCAACAGTTTGTCCTATATTGATGATCGATCTATTTTACTTCCAAGCAATACGAAATTTATTATAAATAATGGGGTTTGTTATAAAAAAATTACGCTATTTTCATTTTACATTAGCACATTACTTATCTTCCTGACGCTATGGAAACTGCAGATTCATGGAAGCTGTTCGAAGATTTCCTAAAACAAACAGTTGTTAACCAAATGGAAGTGTAAGAGATTACTCACTGTCCAGTATTCCACTTCCAGTTACTTTATTGCATGAAATTTTCGCGGTTTCGGGGTCGGGTCTTAAAACCCGCGAATTTAAAATGCCGCGAAAAATGGATTTTGATGCAAATTCAGACAAAAGTTATTTAGAAATTTAACAAAAGTGAGTAAAAACACTAACAAACGCGAAAAAATGTTCAAAATTACTCAGAAATGACGAAAGTATTGCCTTTTTAGAGGTTTTTGTGTACATTTCTTTATGAAAAAGTAATTTTTTGCCTTGGACCGCGAAAATTTCATGCAATAAAGTACTTGTATTTTCTGTCTTTCTGTAAAGATCACGAATCATAAATGCCATTTTAAACCCTTTTGAGCCCTGAAAGAATACTTTCTTATTGAAAAAAAACTCTACTTGAAATACTTTGACGCTCAATGATTGGTTCTATCAGAATTCTGGTGCTGTTACTTCGTTTCTCTAATACTAAACTAAATCCCCTCAATAATAAACATCAAGTATAAAACCAAGTAATTCATTTCCCCCCTTTGATTTAGTGACAATGTGGACCCTAATGTTAACGGATTTGAAGAATACTTCTTGCAGTTTTTTGTTGATGTTGTCATTGAGTTTTGTTTCTCAGAAGAAGCCTTCAAAAGGTTGGATAAGGATACAGTTATTCCCCTTATAATGGGGTATGCTTTTCATCAAAACACCACAAAACAGTTTTCACCAATAGAAGAATATGCGGTAGATGAATCTCCAGTTATTAGATCCTTCATTCTTCAACAATTGCTAACTAGGTAAATTTATTCGCTAATTTGTAAATGTAGATACAATAATAATAATTGTTGGTCTGTAGAAATATGTTTCTTAACTGGAGTAGATCTAAAGATAACATACCTAGGCTGAGTGCAATGTTTATTAGCAGTGAAAGGCTTTGTTTTTGAAGGCTGTTTTTGATTAAGTAAAGTCTCTAATTTGATTTTTTAGTGCCTTTAAAATTTTACTTACTTTACAGTATTTATTTTCAATCTATGTATTATTTTATTTACAGAGGCATAGAATTGGAACCATATCTACAACAATACTTGGAACATAATTTGAAATTGATTATCCAAGAGCAAGCTGAAGAAACCGAAAACGATTGCTGGAATGTGTGCAAAATGTTCATTTATTGCTATCAGGTTGGTAGTTTGCTTTTTGATACATATTTTGTGATGACATATAATATAGTTACGATGGTAAAAAGATTAGGTATCGAAAATTTAGTACTTGTAATACACAATAACTGCTTATTCTTTGATTAAAAGCAGAGTCTTAAGAGTTGAGTCAATTAGCTAAATTTTCTAAATTTGCATTTTGATTGGTTTCTATTTTACAGGACCATCTCACCACAACTGAGTTTAATCGCCTGATGAAAAATGGCGAAATCAGTAGACACTACTTGGACCACATTTCAACATCATTAGGCGAAGTTAAACAGTTCTTTTTACAATGTTCAACTAAGGACCCCATCAGCGTTACCACACTGAAGAACATTGCAAAGGTTAGAATATGCATTGCTGCAGTATCTGATGTATTCTCTTCGAAGGGGCTAAAGTTTATAGAAGAAAGTCCTGATCCCAATATAAAAAAGGAGTTTGAGAAACTATCTGCAAATCTTGGGTTGTTCGTTCATGAATTCCAAAACACTGATATGCACATGTTCCTCCATCGACAAATCATCAACAAATATGGAAAACAAGAACTGCAAAATTTGATCGATGCGTATGAATGGGTTGGTTTAAAGATATCTGGCGAAGACCAAAAGGTACTGAAGGGTGTTTCATCTTTTAAATAGTTTTTTCAAAGCTATTCTATGATAGCTTGTAGATATCAATGATGTTTATTTATTTCCACATAAACTTTATACGTGCATACGTGCTTAAATCAGTGTTCTTTTCCCTCTATTCTATTGTTGAAATTTAGAAGTGAAGCTGGAAAAAGTAGAAATTAATAAAACAGGCGGACGTTTATTTGACACCTAAAAGTACGGCTAACCCTTCGTAGAACGATTTATTTTGAAAAACTTTTGAACGGATTAGAGTTAGACATTTTTGACATTTTGGACACAGTGCATAAAATCTAATTACACATCTTCACAGAAAATTTCGTTATCAGAATTACGTCATTGGTCATTATTCTGCAAAAGTAAAATACTTCAAACTTGGTAAGGAGGTAGACTGCATCAAAAGAAATTGAATGACACCATTTTAGTTGTGATAACGTGACTAGTTGGTATTTTACAGACCCGTCTGTATTTTACTAAACATGCTTATATCTCCCGAACCATAATGGCTACTAACTTCAAACTTGATATGATGGTAGATATTAACAAGAAATAACAAAAAATAATCACGTGACCATTGTGTATTTTACGGACCAAATATTGAGATATATGGTTAGTATGTAAAATACACGCTGGTCACGTGCTATAGTTCTAAATATGGTAGTAATGAGTTTGTATTATCATATACTGGTCAAAGTTTGAACTCAATATAGTTTCCCAATCAAAATTATGAGAAATAGTTAAAAACATCATTTTGGTCTGTAAAATACACGCAAATCACGTGGTTGTTAAAAGAATGGTACCAGTCGTCATCATTTATGGAGGTCTACCACTGGTCAAAGCACCTGTAGATGTCGAGATTTCTGGGGGGGGGGTTGTAAGTTGTTATAAGTGAAAATAGGTCGTTCTACGAAGGGTTAAGTTAAGGCTGTCATTTACATTGAACTTAAAAAAGATAATGTACAGTTACCTATTTAGCTACTAAAAATTGCGAATTCTCCTCTTTTCAGCTGAGCTACTCAACAAAGGTGTTCATAATATACCAAAACTTACCAGTTTCATTAGATTTTTAGATTTATGCACGACCTTTATCTTTTAGAACACTAATTCTGATAGATTTATGGTTTACGGTGAAGACTACAAAACCGTACGCAAATCCGTATCTGAATATTTACTTCAACCTGACCAGGAAAACGAAATCCAGGCCTTGCAAAACGTAAGTAATAGTTTAAGAAAAACGTGTATATTAAACTATATATCTCGTACGTAAGGAATTCAATTTGTTGGAACATAATTTACGGTTGTCAAAATTAGCATACTTGGTGGGAATTTAATTTGACGATTTTTTCTAAATTCGGGTAAATTCTTCTAAATTGAATTCCTAAGGTATTTCTGCGCTCTCTTGACTTCAGAAAAAGTAGCTTATAGGACCAGTAACAGTTTCTTATAGCTAGAGTGACTTCTATATCTCGAATAAATCGATTGGTTTTATACTTGCGTCTATAACATTCTGAAGGTGTATAGGCGGCTACAATATTGTGACTGTTTTGTTTTTTGTCCTTTATAAACAACGAGAAAACAACGCGAGGAATAACACAATGGTACTTGTTTTTATAGACAAGGGCAAAAATTCATATCAAAGAGTTGGCAATCCTCCATTATGATGTCTTTTCAGATATTATCTTGCATGAAACAGTAAGTAGGCAATACATTCTTAAGATCTGAACATTTAAAGTGTCAAGGCTAAATAGTAATCTAGCTTTTATAGATGTTATTAGATTCGTAAAGCCTAGTTGAGAGGTTATTTTTATGCAAATAGATGTAATAACATGATTGATAGTAAATTTTGAAACGGAACCCATTATAGGGTGCAAATGAATCCTTAATCCTTGTTCTTACAATCCTTCAGTCATGATTTTTAAAACACTTATAAAAATCATCTTAAATTAATCGTTAATTGCACTCTCAACTATGCGACCAGCTAACTTTTTAAAGATGAATCTGAAAAAACAATTAATCTGAAATTTGTCCTCTTCGTCGGATATTCTATAGTTGTATCTTCTTAGCAATTAATGTAATTTGACATATTATTTTTCAGGAAAAAACAGCGCTCGCAACTTTAACAAATTCAAAGGTAATTATTAAATAAATTGGCGACCTTATGCATATCAACTTTATGGTAATTTATTTTTTGCATTGTGAATTTTTTTTCCTTTTAGAACATTGGGAAATATATGGAATTATCTGTTCGTTACGGAAAAGAAAATGGATTGTTGGAATTGCTATATCATTTGGCTGCGGTTTTAGATTATTCCAAAAGTGACTTCACTTTACTATTCAAAGCAATTGTTTTAAATCCCCAGGATCTCCAGGTTCGGTTTTCCATAAATAAATTTGTATCGTGCTAATTTAACATAAAAGTGCCTTTTATAGTCTAGGAACTTAAACTTCTTGGATGACTGGTCTGATTTTATCATTTGTTTTATTGAGATATTATGGAGGGTGATTTTCAGATTCAGATATTAAACGTTTAATGATATATTTTTAGCTCGAAGGTGTAGTTATTTGTTTCAAAACCACTAAAGGAATTTCAATCTGATTAATATTTTTACTTACCTAGGGATGTTTTCTCCCTGCAATGCCAAGTGATAACTTTGACGAAATTGCCGCTGCTCTACCAGCAAAACGATATAGTATGTTAACTCTTTTTTTCTTTGGTAAGCGACTTGGCTGATATAGACAACAATTGCAGTTTTGATATTTCTGTCAATTTTGTCTTGTACCAACAAAAAAACTCAATGGTAATTAATTGATTAAAAGACCAAAATTATTTAACATGAAGTAATTATTGGCATTTAACAAGCAAGCACTTTTCTCGTTTTTCTTTTAGAATGTATTTGTGGATATGTGTATGTTATAACAGAAGTACGAGATAATTCTTTATTTTTTATAATATTGCATCCTATTCAATCTTGCAATTTAATTCAGTTACTTTAAGGGGATTAATGTTCGCGGGGATTAAAGTTCGCGGATTTCGCGGATTTTGGCCTTATCCGCGAAAATCCGCGAACTTTAATCTTTCGAAAAACTTAGAAAGATGCCATCCGCGAAATTTAGTCCCCGCGAAATTTTGCAAAAAGCGGCTTAATCCGGATAGGCTGAACCGCGAACTTTAATCCCCGCAAACATTAATCCCCTTAAAGTATCTTTATCTTTACTTTCGGATATATTTTCAATCCACTCATACATTATATTTTGGAACTCATTACAATTCTTTTGACTTCTTTAGTGCGGCCGACCCAACCAACAATGGAACTGTCCTGATTGTAGAAAACCTATTGGCGGGACCGACCACAATTTTGTTGCTGGTCAAACAGCTGCCGATAATAGGTAATAATGGCAATCAAGTAGAATATACCTCAAAACAAATTAACAAATGCAAAACAAATGGTACCTTCTTTTTCGGTCTACGAAGGATCAAAGAGTCAATATGAATAACATGTATAAGTTTACTGGGTGTTTTTATTCTAGGGACAATACAAAACCTGGTCATTGTCTTGGTGACCCAAAGAAGCGTTCACTGAATCCAATTCCTGAAAGAGATCTACCACGTCTTTCAGTAATTCTTCAACAATTTCTGATTCATTTATCAATGTTGTTAGCCAGTCTCTATGCCAAAGAACAGGTACTTTATTTATTTATTGTCCATGTAAAGAATTAATTCTGAGTAGCAATTAGCATAAAAAGAGACTTTTAATGCTGTTTTTCTTTACAGTTTAGTGATTGGAAAGTTTAACATTAAATACTAAAAGGTTCAACTATTTTCAATCGCATTTATTATTTGTTTGATATCCGTTCCTTTGTGTTTCAGCTTATATCAATGTTGATCACACCATCAATCAATACAACTGTAATCGAATTTCTTACTGGTCATATTGAACATGATTTATTTTTGATTGGAACAGTCTTTGACATTGGAGATGATACTAAACTATTGGTTCATTTGTTACTCAAATCGTTAATGAAATCCACAAACAAAAATAGTAAGCATTTTTTCTGCTCTTTCATTTCGACATCTGAAATTTGAACTAAAGTTGCCATTTATTGTCGGTGTTTAGCTAGATCTCTAATGGACCATTTTTATATTGTTATTTTCAGATGCTCTTCAGATTACAAACTTGAAATCAAAGCAAGGAAGAAAAGTGCACGAAGATCGGTTCAATGAGTTAATCGTCAGAAATTTTCTTTCGGTATGTAGCATTTCTGAACAAGTTGGGATAATTTCCTTTCAATATCTTGTATAACACGGTCGAAATAAAAACTCAAAGAATAATATTTCAATGATTACATCATAAAGATTTTATATACTGCAATAACATCAACTTAGTATTTAATTACAGTACAGTGTCTTCTTATTTCTCTTAAGGTAACAAGTACATGTAGAAAATAATAGACTTAGTGGAAGTAGGCGTACGCGAAACATCACAGACTGACCTTTAGCTTAAAATTTTCCTAGGATTACGAAGAAGACTTAAATCAAAGCAAACGAATGATAGTTGAAGATGATCGAACAGGGGAGAGTGATCTGATGCGGCACTTATATGAAGTGAATTTCCCATACCCCTCGACAATTGAGAATGTCGATCCAGTCCGATGTTATCAACTGTGGAGCTATAGACAACCTATCACTATTGAACATTTTAAGTTGATTGTCCAGAAACAGAATTACGTTACAGAAGGAGAAAGAAACACAACAATTAAACTTTTAAGCACACTTCTAAACCAGGTACGTCATTATTTTCTTACTAACCGGAGAAACTTCCGCGGAAAAACTAAATGCAGGTTCTAGAAACTTTACATCATTAATTTTTCTAGGATTGAGTTTTAGGGTAATTATAACGAATGTGTGGCTAAATTTTTGCGGAAATTAATGCTCGCGAAAATTATTGACGTTAAGGTAATCATGATACATAATGAATTTCTTTTCTTTCTTTTTGGTTAGGAGGAAATACTGATACTAATTAAAGATTTGCCAAAATTAATGAATCTGCAGTCTATCTTAATGAAACATTTCAATTTTCGAATTGATAAGAAGACAGCTTTGGAAATGACAATGAGTGAGGCTATCAAGCAAATATCTGGAGGTAACATATATATAATTGGAAAGTTATTAAAGTTCCCCCCATCTGGTTCCTCAAGATATTTATTACTATTGCGTTATAACGGTTATTACAAATAAACAAACCTGGGTCAAGATTACTTGTCCGATCTTCTAGAGATGGTTTTATTAAGGTTTATTATTAGTGATCTTGATGTTATTGGAAGTTTTCAGTGTTTTTCGTTGGTGTTAAGCGAAACACATAAGGATCGGTTCGTTTAACGGAAAAATGCTAAAGTTATTGATAATTCTCAATCTAGATTCTAAAGTGTTGAAGGTTTTGGTCAGGAATGTTGCAAAGCTTTGGAAGAATCTTTCAGTTTATCTTCGAAAATATGGTGAGTCGATTAAATTTGAAATTTTCTATAGAACCTTCTTATTCACATAGGTTGACTGTACTGGTTTGAAAATAATAAACTGATCTTATGTTTTAGGACGTCTTCCAGTCAGCAAAGAATGTTTTGGTGAGAATCTTATGGACTTGAATACGCCACTTGCGTTCTTTTTGTGCAAACAAGTTGGCCACGGGTCAGGATTCATGGCTATGATTGATTTCTTGGCTTTCCACCAAAACGAGTTTCTGGTACAATACAAGAAGACTCCTGCTGCAATCGTTCACAATGTATCTTTGCTGAAATTAAAGGATACTGATTTGATCTCCTACAATCCGAAGGAAGATCTATTGCCAATGATTTATACATACTGCAAGTACTCTTTGGAACTTGGTAAAGGAACAAAAGTTGATTATGATTTGGAAAAGATACAACAACATTTAGTGGACAAAATTTGCTATGGGAAAGCAGAGATTGACATTCAGATTAAAGAGTTCGTCTATCGAGATGATGTACACAGTTCACGGAAATTTACAAATTTGGGAAACAAAATTCAGCAGGTAATTTTCTTCAAATTGTGAATTCTGTGTCGTAATTCTCTAGATCTTCCCCCATCTATTAACTTCTAGTTGATATAATAAACTTTTCGAATACATTTTTTCAGAGAACTATTTTGTTTGCTGATCAACGCAATATGGTAATGGAGCTGAAAGAGATATCGGATGTTTCTCATGCATTAAATGCTGTTGAGATTTCGATTGGTTTCTTAACCTCCACAATCACACCAACTGACCCTGAACAGCCTTATCATAAATATCTCATTGAAGTACTCAGAATGGATGTCGAAAAACATCTACCGAGTAGAAAGGTAGGTTCTTTTGGCCTGCGTGGTTCTTTTCACCGAAGAATGTCATCTCCCTGAAACCATGAATTGCGTACCGTAAACCTTAGATATTCCGTTGCACTTGGAGTTTTTTATTTCTTGTTTTCTCAACGGTCCCAGCTAGCATTACAGTTTTTTCAATTTGATACAAAAATCTTAGGCCATAAAATGGACTAAAGAAAGTTGATTGGCTGAACTCAACCGAATAATTTTTAACATTAATTCCTTTTCAATTAATTCTTTTGGTAATAAAATGTTTATTCCCATTTTACAAATTATTCTTAAATTTTTTAACAAGAAAATTAGATTTTGTCCCTTTAATCAATCGGGTTTGACCCGACGCTCGTGCTTTGACTTGCAATGTACGTATGTACAATTTTCGTTTTTTTGACAATTTTCAGACTCTCTAAGTATTCCTTGCAAAATAAACAACGTGCATTTCTTTCTCGAATCTCTTCATACTCTTAATTTTAGATGCATAGTACACTTCGATTGAAACACTTGTATTCAGCGTGGTTAATGTTAACAATAGAAAGAGCTATTCGTCTCGAGGCTCAAAATCAGGTATATTTCTTATTTATTTGTTTTACACACGACAAGTCAGTCAACCTAATCAAACTATATCTACTTTTGAAAAATTTAATAACATAGACAGACCTTTGACATTCTAAATGTTTTTAGGATCCTTTCGAATGCGATAATCGATATTGTTCAGAGTTACCAAAAGAAATCGAAGATAAACTCAAGATATACTTACGTCACGTGGAATCATTTGAATTGATATGTCTGGTAACTGAATATCTAGTTTGTGGTGATATCAATTCATTACCTGATCATTCTGAAGATTTACCGTAAGTGTTCAATAACGCAAACTGTTATTCTGTATTTTAAAGGCTGGCTGCATTAAAATCATGGTAGCTGAAAGGGGCTCAAAGTCCAGAAAGCACCGCTGGGTCTGCCTAATCACTAAATAATACACCAACTAACTTGGATGATGAAAAACAATAACAAACATTTTTTTTTTAAGAACAAAGTAAATCAAGCCTCAAAATCAACAAAAGAATATTAACAAATTAATAAAAATTCTTAATGA
>JAYRBV010024785.1:0-10746 GCA_036023255.1 Mitrocomella polydiademata
TTCTCTCTCGGTGTTGAGTCTTTGTGTTTTCGGAAAGCTGAAAGATCATCATTATTATAACTTTCCTGTCTACAAGATTTCAGATTTCTCTCACCCTCCGAGATTTTTGATCATTTTCTTTCTTCAAAATGAAAGTTTTGTACTTTTAGGTACACAGTGTGTACTTCAGAATTATTGGTCGTTAGTCAACTAACATGGAAGATGAGAGTGAAAGTGAATTCAAGCCAGAAAGCGTTTTCAATTCCTCGATATAAGGAAATTACATATATCATTTTTTAAGTACACTTTGTATAGCTATAATATAATAGACTTTTATATTTTTATTGAAAGTTACAAAGTTTCAGGTTTAATGCTCAAACCAATTTCACCAAAGTTAAAAAAATCTTGATTCTTGTAAAATTTCTCTTTATTCCAAAGAAACTAAATCTAAGTGAAAACATTTCAAATAAACTGAGAGCTGAAGCTCTGAGTTGTTAAGACGCTAGACTAACTTGTTGGTCGGGAGTTCAAGTCCGCCACCGGTTACAGTGATGAGGAATGACCTCTCATTGATAATTTCTATAGGTTCCGTTGTAGGTATTTCGCAGCGAAACACTAGATTACAGTCTTAGTAATGAGGAGGCTAATAACCTGGATGTTAGAAATTATTTTTAAAGGATTTGAAAGATATCAAAATGTTCACTATTTCCTTGTGTCCCCTGTTTCATCGTGTGGTAGATTTTCAGAATATGTAAACTCACATCTATTACACACTAATCATTCTTCATAGGACCATTCATATTTCGTAATGTGGAAATATCATTATTGTATGCTAATATTTAAAAAGTTGCACAAAATAAATTGTAGTATTACAAGTGCTGTTATATCTTAATAGATGCAGCTGTATCGACAAGTCCCTTCAAATAAAAATTGAATTACAGACAGGCAGAGGCTGAGCAAAACTTTAAAGACGAAGTTGCAACCGAGTGAGAGGCAAAGAAATCCTCTTAAAAATCACAATGTATTAAAATCGTGAAAGATCAAAAGTTCAGATTAACCAAATTTCCCTCAGAAAGAATGTTTTAGAATTGTTAATGATTGTTGTAATCTACAAATTATTTACAGAAAATAAGTTCATCAACCTAATATTGCTTTCGTCAACTTCGACCCCAGGACTCTCTTCGCTTTTTTATGTAAAAACAGGGAAGGGAACACTAGGGTCGAAGTTACTTTTTAGTAAAATAAATAAAAATAAATAAAGTTCTTCTATATACATAGTAAAATAATGTAAAAAGTCTTATTTTTCAAGATTTAGGACTATTCTTGCGATGTCTCGGTATCCGTTTGAAATCGTTCATATTTTCTTGAATCTGCCTCATCCGATCGCCTTCTTGATCCTGAGATTGAGAAGATATGAATGGAAATAATTACAATACAAGTAGAATCTAGTTCAGTTCAGTTCACTACTCACTGTGTTACTCGTCTAAGGAATTGATATACATTTTAAATATATCTATATAAATAAGTTATCTGTATATCATTTTTCAGGGATTGTACACTTCTTTCTTAAACTTTCTTAAGTAGGGGAAGGGGAAGAGAGAACTTGCTATATGTTTTTGATATCTTCGAAGTATGTTCTCTGTATCGAGTTTCTCTTCCAATAACTGATCATCTAGTAATTTATGTGAATCATTCGAATTCTTTTGGAGGCGGACCTATAAAGCAGTAAACCATATTATAACATACACCGATAACTCGAAACTCCGAAGAACCGTGAAAATAGATCGACTCATCGAAGGACATTTTTTACTCAGTTTCGCAATGTATGCAAATCAGAGCATCGGAGCATTCAATAACACGTTTTGTAAACTATGCAGTGCGTCCACGAAATTATTGAAACCGTATGAAAAAATTGACAACTGAAAGAACAACTTCAAAATAATGAACAACAAATATTGTAGCCGCTTTCAATTTTGTCAAGTCTACGAAGAATCTAATACACCTGTACTCCTAACGGTATTTGCAGAGCTGATTATAATTTTTTTGAGTCAAATTTGAAAAGAACTGAGGAGTTTCGAGGAGAATTTAGGATAGTTTGTCGTGTGTATGAAACCACGTATTTTGTAAGCCTAGCGTGACTGAACAAAATATATTTCGTTTTATTTCAATTTTCACATCTATCTTGTTCAACAAACACAATAAGTGTTTTTTCGATCGCGCAATCTGTTTCGGATAAGTAAAAAATTACCATTGGATGCTTAGCTTCTTCTATTTCATTTCGTGCTTGATTTCTTAACAGCGCCTGAAAAAAATAATTCAAGCAAAACTATGAGAAAGATACAAAAACTATGAAGTAGTGAGTAACAAATTCATTATTTCACTATCGCCTATGTGAAGTCTTTACATATGCTTTGTGTATCCTCCAGATATGCGTTTAAGGCTGTATTAGAGTCAATAAAACCGACAAATTATCTTACTTCAATAATTAATCGAAACCTTTCCTATAGTAAAATTTCTGTCCCTATACCTTGTATTTCTTTATCACTTCTTTTCGTTTCTGTTTTTCCTCTTCGATGAGATTTTCTTTTTCCCTTTTTTAACAAAGAAGAAGAAATTTAACCCCAAAAATGGCCCTAAATTTCTCTCTACTCAAATCAATTCCTGCCGCGAATCACAAAAAAGACATTAAAATGTCTTTTTCTTTAAACTTAAAATTCCTGTCGCAAAAAAATAATGCGGCTGTATTGAAGTTGAGTTTATTTGGAAAAAATAATTTTACTGTATTGTTTCATTGTGTTCTTCCATTATGGTTGACAATTCGCTTTGAAGTTCGACAACTTGTCCCATAAAACTTTCTAAAAGTGCAGCCTGAAATAAAAAGAAGGCAATTCATACCAAGCACAATATTTGAACCACCGTTACAAATACCAGTGTAAAAATTAAAAAATTAAAATTAGATATTCATTAACACTTAATATTTGCATTGTAATAAAAATTGTTTTTTCGTTGTTAATTTACCAGAGCTAATGACGTCTTGATTCTGAATATTATACTTTGCTTAATAGTCATCATACTGGACACACTGTAGTGCAAATAAAAACATTTGAGGAGTTCAATCATTTTACCTGTTTAGCATTCTTCTCAACATATAACTTTTTCCCTTTGTCCAAATCTTCAACCTGATGGCTTAGTTTCTTAACAAAATTTAATTTAGATTAGAATCATTGGACGGAGATGGTATTTCTTAGTTGTGGGTTATAGGGAAGGAATTTTTGAAGATTTCGTGAGGGATAATTTCGGAATTTAAGGTTTTAAGTTCTTTGGGGTAGGCTTATTTAAAAGATTCTAAGGGTGGAAAATATTTGGAAGAAAGTATCTTTTGTAGGTACTTTCAGCGATAATTTCGCGAATTGCTAGTTCTGCTTAAATGTTCCCTAAAAAGTACGCATCTTCCGATGCCAGCAAAATTTCAATACGGTTCCTGAAAATGAAAATCTAATATCTATATCATTGTGTATAATTTTCTTACATCCATAAAATGAAGACGGTGTTCGAATTCTTTTTCTTTCTTTGATTGTTCTTCTTTTATTGTTTCAATGTTGCTTTTCAGCTAAAACAAAAAATAAATAGGAAATGATCAAATGTGATATTAAACTGATTAGATTGACAAATAAATTGGTGATAAGGTTGGACTCTTACTTTGTTGATTTCTTTTCTATGTGTGATTTTCATTTTCGCCGTTTCCTTTTGTTGAGATCCTTGTGCATCCGTCAAATTTTGTTCCCTATAAAAAATATTGCATTATTTATTTGGGTGGCTGAAAAATTCAAAATTTCCAATCTTGAAGTTATCCCCGGAGTTATTCGAGCTAGAAAGAATAATTTCTCGACAAAACTGACACAAGTTTGGAGGTTTCCAGCAAAGATATGCGAAAAACTTTACTAATTCTGATGTGTACATTATGGAGATACATATATACAAAACCTCATTGATACCAGCTAGTTACAGAAGAGGCTATCCCTGGATAACAACAGAGATAAAACTATCAAAACTACTAACTTTGATTTTATGGATTTCTTGAATTCATTTTCTTTGTGTTTCATTCTTTCATCCAATCGTGAAAATTCTTCTTTTAATGTTTTGATTTTCTTTTTATATTTTTCAATACTAAGCCTCGATTCCTTTTCCGATTCAACTTTGGTTTGAAGCTTTGCAGACATTTCATCAACCTTTAAGTGAATTGGGATAGATTATGTTTTAAAAAAGCAAGGATCAATTAAAGTCAATAAAATATACTGGATCGAATAGCATAGATAGATACTTAAAACTAGGCTAGGTATTATTGACTAATAGCCGCAGAAAAATAAAAACCATAGAATCTTTACAACGGCTAGGTGTCAAAATGATGATTCCTAACGGCTTTGAGGAAAACAAAGCAAACTGCTGATCAAACTTGGATGGTGAAAAGTTTTGCTTATTTTCATTTTCACATAACATGACATGGAAATAAAATGTGCTTGTTAGAGAGGAGTCGGACAATGTATTAACGGATTAACCTTTATCTTGTGTTCCATGTCCATTGTATCCAAACAGGTTGTCATCTTCTCCAATTCAATTTTCATTTCTTGAATAACACGTGTGCTTCTCTCTCTGCAGGAAAGAAAAAATAAATATCAATAACAGTAAGTATGGAAGAACAAGTAAATACTTTTTGAGTATGAAAGAAAAGAAAATCAAGAACACAGACAGAAGCTAAAAAATCCGACGAGCTCCTAAAAGATTCTCTATTTCTCATAAAGCAGAATATTTTTCTGTCTAATGTTGAAGAATATAATGTGCCCTAAGGCAAGATTAGCTTCCTGGAGCAATATTTCATGGTTGCTGATGTTGAAATTTAAAAAAACCTTTCTTCTGCTAGTGACATCAATTCGGAATCTTTTTTCCCTAAGCTTTCCTGTAAGAATTCCAACTCTTTTTGCAAATGGTCGTTAGTGGACATTAAACTCCCAAAATTTGCCCCGATATCTTGGCGCTCTTTGTGATGAGATGATAGACGTGTTGTTAATCTTTCAATTTCTGTTTGAGATGTTGCAATAATGTCTTGAAGTTGATGCGTTAATTGATCGTTGTTTTCGTTGATTAAACAAGTTTCTTTTTCAAGTTTCTTGTATCTAGAAACAAGCTCTTGTGTTTTGGCCCTTTCCTATAAGATATATAAAGATTGATTAATTGTTATCATTCAGGTATTTTCTCGGTAGCCTTTACAGTACTTAGTATTAGTTATCAATGGGAGTCTTTCTGATGTTGCAAAACGTCTATTTGATTAGCAGTAGAGAGGATATATCGCGATCACAAGTCATGATTTTAAACACTCAGTAGAAATTCAACTGGAAACATATCATAATTAATCCGTGGTATATAATGTCTAGAAAATCGTAACCTAAACATTTTCATCACTTACCTTTTCAACTTCGTTCGTCAACATTTTCAATTCCGCTGTGTTATCTTTGATCACTGTTTCGAGTTTATTATTACAATTCACTTTATCTTTAACATCACGTTCTAATCTAGAACATGTAGATCTAATTTCATCGTTTTTTTCCTATAAAATACACGACAGAAAAGATTACCAGCATTGAAATATCACATATTATTCTATTTTCCTCAAGCTTACGGCTTTAAAAAGTACAAACATACAAATACAAGGATAGCAAAATACCTGAACTTGGTGCAAAGCTTCCATCTCTTCTTGCATCTTCTTCATTTTATTTTGAAGAGCACCTTTTTCATAAGCTAAGTTTCTCTTCTCGTTCATCATTTCACTCAATTTTTTGTTGATTAATGTGGAAGAATCTTGGTTGATTGTCATCCATGATAATTTCTCTGTCACTTTTCTATGTTCTTCTTCTAACTTATCATACTTTTTCTTCACAACTTGAATATCATTCGCAAAGCAGTTGCTTGATGTCGAGATTCTTTCATTTTCTTCAGTGGCATCTTTCAATTTTTGTTCTAGTTCGTGTATTTTGCTGACCAACTCGTCTTTCATCTGTTTTTCGGATTTCAATTGAGCTTGTAGATGGTTGCTATCAGATATCTGCAAAATATACATACAAACTATACGAGACAGTAATAACGTTATTATGGTTTCACATTCAATTCACAATAGCCAACATGGTAAACCTTAGGTATGGAGCAGTGAGCGAATTTGATGAAAACATTGTTACAAACACAATGGTATGCATATTTTAAGTGGGAAAAAGTTTCAAGTTGAGGTCCGTAGAATTGCGAATTATCTTCACTTTTTAAGTATAAACAAAACGATCATGGTAATATTTACTCACGTGATTCTGTTCCATCATTTTCATTTTGAAATCATTTTCTCCCATTCTGACTGTGAAGACATTCAGTTGGTTTTTTAATGAAATGTTTCCCTCTTCCAATTCTTCCACGTGCTTTCTCAAACTTTCAATTTGTCCTAAAAACGTTTCTTTAGCTGAATCCAAGACTTTTGATTGCTGTTGGAGAACGGATTCCGATTTGGCTTGCTCACGAACGAGGGTTTTCTTATTGTTTTCAATCAAAGCATTCTTGTCAGTGATTGTACTTTTTAAAGCTTCTCTTAATTTCTTGTTTTCAACCGTAGCACCATCCAGAGTAGTCTGCATTAAAAAAAAGTAGATCAAACGAAAGCAAGAGAATATTTATAAGGCATTCGTTTTAAGGATCCGTAGCCGAGCCTTTTCACCCCTCTGCAAGTCTCACTGGCAGTGAGAATCGCTAAGCACTGTTATTTCCATAAGCCTCTATGTATATGTTTGGCAAATTAATCAATCCCTGCAAGGCGGAAACCCCTACTAGACAGGGATGTGTTAAGGAGATTTAGAAAGAGGAGATAAAGGTAAACGTTTACACTTAAAAGCTTGCAGATCGTAAAAGATAGGGAAACAAGATGGTGGTATATAGGCGTTCCAGAGTGCAGAGGTTCGTTGGAAAAAATAATTTATTGATGCCTGGTAGCCTGGTTAAATGTTTTAACTTAAGGAGTCAAGGATTTAATCTCATCACCTCCCTCAGCGTAACCCTCATTTAGAGGACAATATGTTCAAATCAATTAACAAAATCGCTTACTGTCAACTGGTCTCTTTTAGAAGTGGATATTTGTAGATTGTCCAGGTGACCGGAACATTGATTTTTCACTTCTTCCAACTCAGCTAGAAGCTCTTGAATTTTCTTATTAGAAATTTCTAGGAATGGTAACAAAGAAATATAATGATGACAGTGTAATAAATCAAACTTACTCGTTTGCATAATTCTAAGGCATATTTAGATCCGGTCTTATTTCTCAGCTCCACAACATATACAGAAAATAGAAAAGTAATTGGAAATTGCATTTACCAAAGTCTTCCTCTTGCATGGATAACAAGTTTTCCAAACGTAGACGATCGTTGAACTCTTTTTCAAATTCCTGCCTAGCAAGCAGAGCATCATTCTTGAGAGAGGAACATCTCTCGTCCAATTTGGAAACATTGATTTGTTCAGTCTCAACAACTTTCTCTAGTTCAGACACCTTCTTCAACAGCATAGAATGGTGTTCTGCGCGATCCTTTTCAGAATTTTCATGCTTGTTTGATTCTTTGGAAAGCTGAGAAGAATTTTTAAAAGAAAAACCATTTAGTTTAGAATCTTATAATGAAAAGAAGTTTTGAATTGAATTTTCGAAGAAACTTACCTCAAATATTCTCTCCTGATATTTGCAGAGCTCGATATCTTTTTCTTTCAGCTTTTCTGTCAGTTGGCGCTGAGTATCAATTCTTTTAGAAACTTCCTTTTTCAATTTTTCATTTTGTTTTTCAAGAGCTGTTTTTGCCTCAGCGTAAGATGAGAATTTCTGTTTATAATTTTTCAGTTCTGTTATCAGTTCTTTGGTTTGTTTGCCATAACTTTCTTGCAATTGCTGTTTTTCTTGTAAAAGTTGAGACTTGGTTGTATGACCTTCCAATTCAATACTTTTCATTCCTTATTGATAAAAATTAATATATATTATTTTAAATTGCTGCAGTAAAGATCAGATTGCAATGTTTGCAGCTGCAATCATTTATGCATGTTTTTGTATGCTTATTATATCTTTCTTGACATGATGACAGATATGTTTCCTCCTTAACAAGTTTGATATATTAGATATATCAGATATATAAAAAGTTATTTACGCGAGATTGACAAGTATGTAGTATTGTAATCATCATTATTAATGCCTGGTTACCTTCTCGAAGAGTCTCAATGATGCTTTCAGTTTGACAAAGTCTTGTAACTACAGAATTGAAATTGTTTGATTTAGTTCCAATGGCTTCATCTTTTGGTGATTTGTGTTTCTCAATATCTGGTTTTTCAGCTGGTACTCTGTATAGGTAAAAAACAGCATTAGTATATTAGTATATTGTCCTCAATTATACTACAGTATATTATAAAGTAATCAAATTGGAAATGTCTAACCTTTGGAAACGGTATTGAGAAAGTTGTTTGGATAATTTGAGAGTTTCTTCTTCAGCAAATACCAATCTTTCCTGAAGGACTTCCAGTGTGTGCTCCACAGGAGAAGAACAAATAAGAGTCGAGGGCATCGCTGGTTTTCCTTCTAATTCCATTTTTGATGGTATTGGATGTACCGTATAATTATATAGGTTTATCAGCTTCAGAGCAAGATGCCTAAAAAAGACAAAGTTACAAATGAGATCTTAGTGGTAGATAAATTCCAGTTCGTTCTTTTTAAATACATTATTGAATGTAAGTGCATCATTCGTCATTGTTTATTGTTTTTTTAATTAAAATAAAAAAAAACAATAAACAATTGACGAATGATGCACTGGTTTACCAGCATGGTCCCTTAAATTTTCAAGGGTTTTAATAATGTATATTTTCACTAAATTTTAAGGGTTTCATGGGTAGTTTTGACATTTCTAAACAGGACTCTCATTGATTTTACATTAAAGAAAAAACAGTTAGCAAGCTCAAACACAAGGCTGATATTCTCCCCCCGAGTTGAGTGAGAGAATTTTGATTTTTTCACAAGCCTGAATTTCATAGCATAAAGGTGTACTATATATTTTAAATAAAAACACAAGAAAAAAAATACTATTTGATAATGCTTTATAAACTTTGCGGGAATAAATATTTGTGGATGACTCCGTCTAAAAAATTTTGTGAAAGAAATTTTCGTGGAGAGGGCAAAAAACGACAAGCCGCGAAAGTCTTTCCCGTGAAAGTTTCTTCCTTTTTAAGTAGCCCTACTTCCACATGCTAACATCCAAATGACCTGACAAACAAAATGTAACCGATCAAGTCTGGAAGTGACCAGCATGTAAACTGTACCAGTGTCACAAGACCATTTGCGACATATACATTTGTTTTATATGTTGTAGTGCAAGTGCACTCAGCTCAGACAGTTAATAAAATCAAAATTTCTTTACTTTCATTTTTACTGTTTTGTCTCACTATTTGTCTCTATTTGCCTCTATTTTTGTCTCAATAATTTCCTATTTATTTCTCAGATTTATGTTTTACCTAGGGTAATTATTTTCCGGCGGGTACAAAACGCATAAATGCATAATGCATATTAATACCTAATGCATAATCATAATGCACAATCAATAATATCTCATTTTAAACTACAAGTGTTAAAGTTTTGAAACTTTGACAAATAATTTATCATGTCAAGGTGGGGCTTCATGCAAGTTTTTAATTCTGCCACCTGTTTAGTTTGTATTTTACAGACCAAAACAGAAAATTAGCAATAACTTAAAAATTAATTGTTCCTGCAACTTAAAATTATAATCAATGTTAAATAATGACAAAAGACGCATGCTCAAAAAGATTTGTGTGTCAAACGTGTATTTTGCAGTTGCCTCAATTAATAGTGGAACATTTTTATGATGGAAAAAAGTGTTTTGCGGTTAAAAAAAGTAAAATATAAAAAGTAAAATAAAAATATCCTAAAAACCAGTCATCCCCGCCACCGCGCCCACAAGAAAAAATTCTTAAAATGCTAATAAACACAAATTTTCATACATATCACAGGGTTGTGATTTCGAAATAAATCCCATCCTTGTAAATTGGAGAATATACACTTTTGTGACAATGCCAACAAATCAGTGTAAAATATCAAATTAACATGAATAAAAAGGCAAATATACACCCCTCTACTGTATATCCTGGAATCTAATTTTAACAAAAAACACTGTGGTGTATTTTATGAAAAAATCTATATATATATATATATATATACACTATAAAAACATGCAAATTGAAAACAGTTTCTAAGGGGGGATGCCTTACCTTTAGCTTTGTGTTACAAGCTAACTTTGAATTTCACAGTTCACGTTAAGATAGAGGCTATGTAAAAAGGAGCACATCACAGCAGTATTCACACAAAAGTTATAAACTTGTGGTTAAAGGTGTAAAATGTTTCCAGAATTTCCCCTGAGGGGAAAAACCCAATCAACCAACAACATGCATGTTTTTTACTTCCCTGTGTGGGTTTTTTCTTTCTTACAGCATGTAAAAACGACTTAAAACAGGGGTTGAAAAATACTTTAAAACAACCGTGTTTATATTTTGATAAAATAGATGTACGTGGAAATATATATGTGGAAATATTGCTCCAAGATACATGGATGTGTTTTAGCTATATAATAGTATCATGGTTTTTTCTCAAATTTTGTGCCATAAATCACAGGGTTGTTTCCTGTGTAATCATGTTTTTTAGATATA
>JAYRBV010024796.1:0-12539 GCA_036023255.1 Mitrocomella polydiademata
GTCAAACTTAGATTGAAGCAACCAAATTACGCGTATTTTGTTCCTTTTGCCATAAATTTATGTCCGTGATTGTAGATGAGAAAAAAAAAAGATTTAAAAATATATATCTATTATCTAAAATCTCTTACGCACGATTATTCCAAACAAATCTGAAAGTATTCCCTAATAATGACTATACTGAGCCAGAGCGACTACTATAAGCCATAAGAACTGAAAAAAAACTTTTGACTGGTGCAATAGTGTTGTTATTGAGTCATTGCACTTATGTAATACATTAAAGGCATGAGTTGCTAGCTTGACGTCACAAACTTATGTTTTCAGAAGAGATTGTTTTATTTGCAGGAAAGTAAAACATCAAAAGGTGACACGACACTTGTGTTATAGTATCAAGTGGTTTATTTTTGGGAAATTAGTAGTACCTTTTGCTTGACACACGACATTCTTAAACCCATCCTTTCTTGTACGATAAAATGCAGCACCATTTAATTCCCAGGTTGATAGATATAACCCAAACAATAGGTGACGGTAACTTTTTCATTATTTTACCTGATTTTAGATCACAGGTTCCCAGACTCCAGTCACATTGAATTGATCTTTGCTCCAAATAAGAAAACTTCTAATTACAAAGGTAAGATTGCAGGCATAAATATAAATTTTGTGTTGCAATTCTCCCTACCACGCTATACATCATTCTCCCATAGGATGTTTTTGCGTATAAAATCTTCAGACTTCATTATCAATAAGTTGTTTGTTTATTTTATACACTATTTTCTGTACTTTCTACTATATCTAATATCTTTCCCCGCCCCTGAGAATTCGCAATATTTTACCTCCTTTTACGGCCGTCTCAAAAGGAGGTTTGTACCATGAAAGAGACTATTATGATATATTTATGGACAGTAGAATGACCTAATTACGAATGTAAATTTGCATTCGATGGTGTGCAGATGTTCCTTTAATGACCGCCAATTTATTATCTAATGACCCGGAAATACGCACACCTAACGAGCTGGAGCAGATGCCTACTTATCGAGAGAGCAAGAGGTGTGTGCTGCCATGATGTGATGTTCTTTTGCTACTCAACGCGTGCCAAAGAATGTTGTTTAATGTTATAAGGAGCAAGAGCAATTTGTTTATTCTGGGCCCCACGAAAAGGATACGATAAAAATACAGTTTGGAATCAATCACATACACACAATAAGAAAAGTTTGTTGTACACTGTTTGTTTTTTTGATTGACTGACTTGAAACATTCAGTGTGAACTCGAGTGCGTGTTACTCATTCAGTTCGAGTAAAAAATAAATAAAATAACGATTAAACAGAAAGAGTTATAAAGAAAGCGTGGAAGAGAATGTCCGCATTCGCTTATGATGTACCGTACAGACGTTCACATTCTGAGGATTTCACGACGACAACAACAGCAGGGTTGTCCTGGGACGGATTCAGTTCACGCGAAGGTGAAACAAACAGAAGAAGAATGCTCTTGTCTCCGTTGAACTTGAAGGATTCTTTTGACCGCTCTCTCCACCATCAGGACCGCGCGGCAGGAAAGAGGAGTCCCTCGTACGTCGCCTCTGCCCACAAATACCGCGAGACCAAAACAACCGCCGCTATGAAAGTACCGTTCGCCCGCCAGGACAAGTTTGATTTCGGCAACCACAACTTTGGATTGTCCTCTGCGAAAGAGGTTTTGTTCGACGATGAAGATTACGCCGAGATACCGTCGCCGGTTGTAATCGACGATACGGGAGAAGGAAAGATGACGTACGACGACGACAACTATGCCGAAATACCGTCGCCGTTGGATAGCATCCAGGACAATGAGAATTTCCAAGAGGATGAAAACTTCCAAGATAATGGTATATTGGAGAACGATATTTTCCAAGCGCTAAATGAGTGCATGGCTACTATTAGGAGTAAGTTCCCTCCCCCCTTGCACACTCAACAGTGTGTGTTTCGCAAGGTAGTATGGACGTTCAAATGATGTACGTCAATGTTACGAGTTAAAGAGTTCTCCAGGACTCTCTATTTCTGTTTATCTCTTTAGTAGTACAAGACGAGATCGAAGCTCGCCGCTATAAATGCGCCATCTTCAAAGACATAACTAACCAATCAATGACTAACTTCATTTCGACTAACCAATCATATTCGACGATAGGTAAATAATATTGAGTTGCGAAGTTTACGTTTTCAACCGTTGGTGTGAGCGATTCTTGATTCTTTCATGGGATCAATTTTTCCCAAGCTCATTACGAACAAACACTGTACTGTTTCATTTCACAGCGGTTTATTTATTTTTTTATTGAATTATAACGGGGGAGTTTAGTGGTCAGATTGAAAAAAAGTCGGGTTTTTATTCGGTTCTTTTTTTTTTTTTTTGAGTAACGATTCTATAAAATTTGGCTCGCTTCATAGTAAATAAGATTACATTATCTTAACCCGAGTTTTTGAAAACAAGAAAAAGCTGTCCATGTGGAAATCATTTGGATGTTCGCTCTTCCCCCCGGTGGGAAAAATACTAAAAAAAAGCCCATGTGGAGGAGTGTTTTCCCTAGAAACACTAAAGCACTCCACTCTGACTTTTATAATGATTTTGTTGCATATCTAGTTTGGTAAATTTTTAGTGTTGCAGCGATTGGTATTGATTGTAATTGATAGTGGTCAAAAAATACTAAGTTTACAAAATGAATAAATACTATGTGTTCATAAAAAATTACCCGTTGTGGCGCGTCATGATTGATGATCGTGGAATGTAAATGGAGTTATATATCGAGAAAAAAAAGCGATACGTCTGAAGAAAGTGACTATTGTAAGAAAGGGAGAAATGTGAAATGTGCTTGTAAGGAGGCGGTTTTAGAATTCCATTCCGTTTACCAATAGAGTGGACAAGCTAAGGGAAAGCGGGTATGTGTTGTTGAGAAATCCGTTATCCGTCTCGGTCAGGCTGCTCACTCGATATAAGACATCCACCACCCGTCACTCAAGGTCCCCTCTTGACAAAAGGTTATAAACATTTTTAAATTATAATACGAGAGATCCATCAAAATAGTTCTGTTTTGTGTTCTACATTTATACTTCCATCCGGTATTTAGGCTTTTGATACCGGTTTCAAACTGCGACTTGATTATTGGTCCTTTGAACTCGTTATATTATTGCCTTGTGCATTGATAGCCTTTTCCATTGTGTCCATGTTTGACCGAATAGGTCTTATAAGTTTAAAGAGTCCAAGGTTCTCAGTCAATGAGCAAAAATTAGATTGGATGAAATCTCTTTTTATCATCAACATTTTTGTCATAATAAGGCGATCGAGTAAGATAGAGAGAGGAAGAGAAACGAAGGTTAACTATTTTGAGTTTACATTACAATGTTGTGGGTTGATTGAGCGACGGGTTTTTTCATGCTCGTGTTGTCTGTGTTGCAGACGTTGATTGCACAATGCTGACGCTGCAAACATTACGCCTCACTTCGAGGTTCCGAGGTCGGTCCTTGTTTTTATTCACCGCCCCTGCGCCCTCCCTTTTCATATGTACATATTTTATATGATTATACTCTACCTGATAATCAACATTTTTTTATTGTATTGATGTTAATTAGGATGATGAATTAGAGACGAGATAGTAATAGTTGGATAACAGGGCCGAGATATGATCATCGAATTAAGCAAGCCAGTGAGCTATTGTACAGCTAATGGATATCACAGTATGATTTGCAATACCTCCATTGTCCTCCGTAATGCGATGAAATTACCTCTGAAAATTGGCATGAGAAAAAAAATGAGATAGTCAGCTTTTCTTTGTACATTCCTTTGTATGTGGCTCACGCAGGACGCCTAAAGGTATAGAATTGTCCCGTCGTTGGATAATTTGAGAGAGGGAAGACATGCGTTTTTTAAAGGATGATGGAATCACATATGTTTTGCGCTAGAGCAAATGACTTTTGTTCTGTGGTTTCTGCGTTGTTCGTTTTTTTTCTGATCGCATATAGAATTACTTGCGGCGACCCAGTTTAGGAAATGATTATTAATGTTGAGGCTTCAAGTGAAGTGACTGACCAGTAGCCGATTACTAGAGAAAGATATGTACACGAAAAGAATGAAAAAAATGTTCATATGCGTGTTGTCTGATAAGTTTTGACTAGGTGTTTTTATGTTGTTGTTGTAATGTACTGGTGTTTGAACGAACACTGGAATATGAAAATAATTACCTTTTTTCTGTTACAGTAATGGTAGTAGTAGAACCATAGCACATGAATAGTTTACTTTTTGTTGTTTGTTTGGTACTGCACGAAGAAGAGGATTCAGTTCCCTTTTATGTGGTGTGTGAACCATAAGGTTACGTTAAATAACTTCTTGATTAACCAGCTGGTATATTTTTTTGGTGACCAGCATCCCAGCCGATATTTGAAAAGATCCAAGTGGAGAAGGGGCCATTTTTTCTATTGATGCGGTTCGTCAGTATTTCCGTACTAATTAATAGAAAAGAACACCCCTCCAAATAAGTTTGGTGTAAGTTTGGTGTAAGTTTGGTGTAAGGTGGACATTATCGAGCAAACTGGAAGTATTAAACAATACCCCCTGAAAAACGTCATTTATTTTGACAATTCAGGAGGGGGGAGGATGCACTTGATAAAAAGTGTTTTAGGCAGTGAATGCAGGCTTTGCAACAACACGAGAGAAGAGGATATATAGGCAATTAGTTGTGGTATTTTTTGTTTCCTTAAAAGTTGAGAGCATTTTTTAATTCAATTCTTGCTGGCTTGCTTTTGTTTGTTTGTTTATCCTAAGATTTGCAAGCGGAAATTAAATTTGTCTGTCATTTTGTTGTTTTTATAAATACGGCGTC
The DNA here is from genome assembly GCA_036023255.1 of Mitrocomella polydiademata. NCBI lineage: Eukaryota > Metazoa > Cnidaria > Hydrozoa > Leptothecata > Mitrocomidae > Mitrocomella > Mitrocomella polydiademata. The sequence continues at coordinate 4,842 of JAYRBV010024796.1, forward strand.
TAATTTTGGGTTTCCACGGTAACCGTGTGTAATTTTGCTTGAAATTTGTTTGACATTCGCTCATATCAAGATGTTTTGATTTCACTAATGTATATTGTATAATCATTGAAGCTAATCAACTCGTGTTATGAAAATTACTATTATGATGATAATTTGTTCACATGTTTCCTCGCGAGTTTTGCTGCATTCAATGTGTTTAATTCCCCAACCTTCTCATATATTTTTTTCTCTATAAATTCGACATACCAAAAATGCCTGAAACAAATTAATATGGCAAGCACACTACAAAAGAGCCTTTTGTTAACATAGATGAAACAACCAGAAACAAAAATAACCATTAATGGTTTCGTACAAAGCAATCACGAAAAGATAATGATCTATCATCAAGATCGACTGACACTTCCCTTCCTTCTAAACGAAAAAAAAAGAAAAGAAATAGCGATTGCACATTTTGTGTTGGAGAAAAAAAATTATGTGCAAGCGCGAGTTTAATGTTGAGTTTTATTCGTCTTTCAGGTATATTCGAGAAAGAGAAAGAAATGACAACACTAGATGAAAAAGGTAAATAAAAGTAATAGGTTTAATTAGGAACCCACATTTATATGTTGTTGTGCAAAACGGTCGTCTAAAGTCTCTATGGTGGTGTTCTGCTGCCTTGCTATTTTATTTGTGTTAATGTAAAGATGGTGTCACTCCTTGTTTCTTGTTTTGTTATGAAGTATTTTTATTAAGTGAAACAGCTCTAATTTAGGCCCTTTCAAGATCTATTTTTGGGAGTGTTCTATTTTAGAAAAATGCCTTAAAGTAGTTCTTTAGCAAGAGCTCACTGGATAGAAAATCTTAAATAGTTTTTATTTCATTATAGATCCGATTTATTTTCCTGGTCCATTGGACGGAAACCCGTACGCCCAAATCGACCCCACCCTCAAAGATCGACTAAGAACGCGTGCCCAGCAAAACGAACTGAATCTACAGCGAGGCATCGAAGACCTCGACGGACTGTTGGGCGATCTTGGCTACACCAGTACGCCAACTCCGGACCACAATGGAAACACGTACAGAAGCACAATCACGACGTCCTCGCCCAAGTACCAGAAGACGAGCTCGATGGAAGGCGAAATCACTGCCGACCAACAGAGCACCCTACATTGTGCACCACAACCACCGGCATTCAAGACTAGACTGGGATCCACCAATTCATACGATGACGTATTCAACGGTCAATCAGCGTCCAACACTGTCAACGATTTGTTGTTCGAGCTGGACAACTCGCCACTAAACAGTTCCAACAGTATGAAGATAGGCGCCTTCAAGAAGAAGACCAATACTTCCGTCTACGACAATGACTTCGATGGCGACAGTAGCGATCTTTTGAGTGAAAACAGCCGCAACGATTCAGTGGATGGTGAGATGGAGATAAGGCCGGGTACTGTTGCCCAGCATATACAGACACTAAATAATGTCCTGTTCCAGGAGGCGAGCGAGTACAATCAGAAGTATGGCGTCCCGCTGGCCGGTGTCAATTCGCCCGAACTGGTCGAGCAGAAAATAACGGCTTTCAATAGTAGGTCCGTTGCCCCTGGTTACTGTTCTCCACCGGCTAACGGTGTGTACCACAGCCATGGCTCGATGAAGAAAGTGGAATATCAAAGGGTGGAGGAGGAAGATGGACGTCATTCATTGTGTGAGTAGTATTTAGAAAGTATTCGGTAAAATATTTGAATTTTTCGAAAAGTCTACAATGTTTCGTCCAACATTCTGTTCCTCAAAGTACTCTTTTTGATGACTAAAAGTAAACGGGAAAGTCCTCTGAAATGAAAAAACATAAATTTGAATTTGAATCTTTTTTACTAATTTTCCGGTATTTCTTTCCGCCTTAGCATTGACAGATGAAGAGAATTCTTGTTCCATCGATCCTGACTACTCCTCAAGAATGTAAGATTTATTTTATACTCTCTCGTTCATCCTTTTTTATTTTATCGTCCGTGACTCACTGAAAATTCGATTGCGGTTTATTTATGTATTTTAAATAGAGTGTCAACGTTTTATCACTGTATTATACGCATGCACGTGTAGGTTTGTAGTCTATACGAGGTTAATGTAAACAGAGCTTTATACTCTTTTTAACTGTCACGATCAAAACACTTGAGAATACAATACACTTTCTTCGTGAAACGCACTACAATTTGAGCAGATAAAATCGATGGAAGCTTTATTTTTAGATAAGGAATTTCTTTTAGAAAACTAGTGAACAAATGGCTACTAGTCCTCTAATAATTTCTCAAAAAGTGTTGATTTCTTAAAGATTCGATATAAAATCGTATTTTTTTATGTCTTTGAGCCTTAAATTGTGCTTTTAGAGGTGTTTTAAAGACTTATTTGGGCTACCATCGCCTCCCCCCAATAATTTTTACCTTGCTACGGTCCTGGTATTTTGTTTTTAAAGTAATTTTTTGAGACACCCTGTATGTATCCGCGTTTACAAACGACATAGAAAAGGGGCAGGTCACTAGGTCATGTTTTTCGAAAGCAAGTAAGTTTTGCTGCTTCTCAATATTTTTAAAATAAACTCTCCACATAGTCTTATTTATGCTATGCGAAAAAAAATAGTGAGTCTTCTATATAATCTATCGCCAGTCGTCGTCGTCGTTCAGCTTTTTTGGTTTTCACCAGATGTTCTTACTTGGGACACATTTCACACGATCTATTCTTTAATTCTTTATTTTGTTTTTTGTTTTGTTTTGTCCTATGATTAGATAGATTTCTTTATGTTGGCCATGAAAATAATAAGTCGTCGTTTAATATTTTAAACGGTCTCTTTCTCTTGTTTGACTTGGACTTTTGGTGTGTTTAGAAAGTCTTTTCATTAACACCCTGTAGATTTGCTTTCCTGCTTCATCTAAATAAGAGCTTAAAATGGAGCACCAGGGGCAGATTTTCTTTTTTCTTTTTGAAGTCGAAATCCTTCTTGGAGCTCGCTTAGAATAGAAAACAACGTTTCTCGTTCTGTTGCTTGGAGGTCACGGGCAGTTATTCTCTCGTCTCCCTATATATCTCATTTTGAAATGAAAGAGAACATCGCTTATTCCCTTGGAGGGAAGAAATTGTATTACACCAACACGTGGTTGGTGATCTTGTTTAAGTGCTGTGGGCTGAAACAGCGTAAAAAGTAAGACTTCGCGGTGTGTACTTTAACCAATAATTCATGTTCACTTGTCAAAACCTCATAAAATAGACTGGAAGAACAAGGCATTTGATGAAATTTGCCTCGATCACTGTGGTACTTTAACCAATTTTGTGCAATTATTTTAACCTTTCGGTAGGTCACACGCCTGTTTTTATTATTAGGTCGCATATTATGTACCGCGTCGAATTCAATTCATTCGCCTGTATGTACATGGAGGGTGTCTAAAAGTTTCAATTCATGTTCACTTGTCAAAACCTCATAAAATAGACTGGAAGAACGAGGCATTTGATGAAAATCGCCTCAATTTTACAAACACACATTTAAGAGACTTTTCTATAAAAGAATGACTGATCATGAATTGAAACGCGAACTATATGCATGTGAAAGTGTTCGAGCACTTTGCTGTTTCGCTGAGACAAGACCATCTTCTTCTTACCACGCAAGGCTGATTATCTGAATTCGGCACGATGTCTACGCGGCCCGATAAAGTAGGTCACTAAAGTCACCGAAGAATTTGAGAAACTATTAACAACCTTGCTAAAAAAAAACATTCTCCACTTTAGACTAGCAAGCCACCTTTTTAAAGGAAAAGTTGTTTAGGCAAGAGATGTTAAGACATTTTTTAACGTATGAAGAACGTACGAAGAACTTTTTGATGATCATGCCGGCTGATGGGAACAGAATGAATTACATTTCTATTCTTCCTTCGTAGGGAATCATTGCTATCCCGTTCAGATTCGGCCTATGGCGAGTCCATGCGTAGTTCGTCTCCCTCACCTGCAGTAACGCCAATCTCCACGACCAGTCAACGCACGGTGTTATCTGAGGGTAGACCTGAAAACAATAACGATACCAGCAGGGACAACAACCAGTTTTATACGCTCGACCAACAACATCAACATGCCAAACAGACAGGTAAGCACTGAAATGATTACGTAATCCTATGTTAAACTTTAGTAGTAGTAAGCTGATAAACTGAGCGGTTTAAGTAAAGGCCGGAAATAAAACGGCATTTTCTAAGCTATATAAACCATGATTGAAAAGGGTGTTTACATTCCCCTTTCTTAAGAAATATATGTTTGCTCTTTGTTACCTATTTTAGTCAATGGCAACCATCACCAAAGCAATAATCATCACCATTGGCAACACGAGGATGAAGGTATTGTCAGAGGAGAGCTGGATAGGCCATACCACCATGTACAGCCAAACCACCATGTACAGCCATACCACCACGTACAGCCAAACGCTACCAATGGTCACACCACGACAACCAGTATCCGGGTCGAGCAACAAGTTCCGAGACACGACGACCGATCGTACGAAGAGAATAGCCGCAACGTGACGACAAACAGTATCCGGGTCGAGCAACAAGTTCCGAGACACGACGACCGATCGTACGAAGAGAATCGTCGCAACGTGACGACAAACAGTATCCGGGTCGAGCAACAAGTTCCGAGACACGACGACCGATCGTACGAAGAGAACACACACCACATCTCTTCCTCGCGACATGAAGTCAAAAAGGTGCCAGCTTATCATCAAGATACAAGGAGCATGCAAACAACTAGTAATAGTTATCAGATCAGCGGCGCCACGACAAACAAAAACAACGTCGTGCAAAATGGCGGCGATGTCGTGGACACCCCTGTGCAAAGATACCACGTGAAAGGGTTGCCAAAAGCAGAGTTGTTGTTGCAGACCACTTCCGACAGTGTTGTCGATACCAGGAAACATGAGAATACAAGAGGAGGAGGAGGGGAATCGAAAAAACGGTAAGACATCGCTTTTTACCTTAGCCTGTAACAACATCCTATCGGGGTGAGAATAGCCTGTGGTGCGATAACATTGAGTAAGGAAAGCCCTGTGTTTTATTTCTGACATGTCTGACAATCTTGGAATCATCATCATACTGTCATTTTTTTTCAACAAGTAATGTTCCCGTAGGCATGCCTACATTCAATACAGATCGTTTTTTTATAGTCTGTTTACAGCTATAGTTGGTTATTTTTCTGCGTACAGCAAGTTTCTGTTGTTCCTAAAAAATTGATCGGAATCGAGTGGCCACGGGAGCGTCACTTAACCAGAAGTTTCATATCGTTTAAATATAGATTTGAATAAATTGATGGCTTTAAGATTGCTGATTAAAATGGACGCTGTTGAGGATGATCGAAATGTGTTTACGTATGAGGCGTTTTAATTATGGAATCAAGGGAGTTAATTAAAGGATTCGCTTAAAAATCGAATTAAGCTTTCCCTCTTTAATGTGTCATTTGGTTTAATTCGATATTGTGATTACTTTTTAATTGGTCCTATTATGGACGGACTGACGTCAATGTTTTTAAATGAGTTGGTTGATGATGATTGTGTAGTTATGTTGTTGGGGACTAAATAAAATGGTGTCGTTGCATACCTTTGTTTTGTGGTTACTGACAACAGTACAATCCTCAAAAAGCCCTGCGTGATGGAGTGTCTTTCATTGAAACAACAAGGAATATTTGGTAAACCTATTAATAGTAAAACGCGCTCCTTCGCAGAGACGTTTTGGAGGTTTTGCAAGGACGGATGGCGTAATGTAGATGATGCGCATCATCTGCTTTCATTCTTCATATCAAAATGCCTTTTAGTTTGCTGCGTCCTTGAATCGCACCAGGAAATTAGCAAATCTAATTTCCCAGATTATATATAGCAACAGGCTGCTAAATTAAAACGCTGCAAACAAACCTCGACAAACAATCGCACGAACAAAGACGGATTTGAGCCTATCTATAAGCCTATTTTTTTTTTTGCCATTACAATATTCATTATTGCAAATTCTTTCTTGCTCAGCCTATTATATTCACGGCGATGCTTACAAAACATCTCCCACTTGGGCGCATTGTATGTATTACGTCGCGCATTCGAATAGGCAAATCAGTTTGTTATTACGAGTTAAAATTCCGTGCATAGCACGCAGTTGTATGGGCGATTTCGATGCAAAAAAAGAAGTTGACCATTGTGTTCGCTGTAGTATGCAATTCATATTAGTGGATTGTGTGAGGCTCACTGAGAGAGTGTCTTTTAAATGAATCATCGAACTCTGCCAAGCTGCTTGCTGTAATTCGATTGTTGTGCATATAACAAAATAATAACATAGATATATAGAGAAAAAAGTGAATAAAGAATATGCGCAACAACCAAAACAATCACTGGGTTGTACAGCATTACAAAGTTATCGCCGACCTACTTTTCATCTGAGCAGTTTTCTTCTTCTGGTTCAAGTTTGTTCGTATTGTTAAAACGGTATGCGTTCTTGTCTGTATAGACAAGACAATTTTCGCTTTATTTTGTTGTATTTCGTGACCGTGACCCCGCCTGACTTTCTCAGTTTCAAAAAGGTTTCCATCATCTCTGTTTCTCTTCTTGAATGACTTGACTTTCTCACTGTTGGTACATTCCATTCTCTTAACATTTCGTTGTTAGAACACTTTACAGGCCTGCCATGCGAAGGTTGGACGAACGGCAGATAATTGGGAGAGCAGGTTTCAAGGGACCTTTTTGAAATTATCGCCACACAACCATCGATTATATTCATATATATTTTCTACTTTCACAACGAAATCTCCTTTTTGACATTGACGAGTGAAAGGAGAGTCACGCTGTACGTTTCATATAGGTGAGTTTTGTGTGTGGGAAATTTAACCGTATTTTGTTTGTCTGTTGTCAGTCAAAATAAACGGGTTTTTTTTTGGTGTGACATCACAAGCGCCTGGTATTGAAATTTTGTGATATTTTTTACTCGTCATGGTTCAGCGGAATAGCTTTGTCGGCCAGTTTTATTTGGGAAATTGAACTATATTTTGTTTAGTCTGTTGTCAAAATAATGCTTTTGTGACATCACTGTTTACGTGACGTCACACACACGTGTTGAGATTTTTGACTCGTTATGGTTAGCGGAAGCCTCCTACTATGTAAAACTACCTAGAAGGTTAGTTTTGTTTGGGAAATCTAACTGTATTTTGTTTCTGTATTGTCAAAATAAACGATTTTTTTTTGTTTTTGGCTCGACATCGTTGTGACGTCACACACGCCTGGTGTTGAAACATTTTTCACTCGTTATGGTGGTTAGCGGAATAGCTTCCTACAACAACGTGTGACCGCCACTGTATTCCCATGGTTTTGACAGGAAGTTCACATAATTGAAATTAACGACCCAATTGTTGTAGTGTAGCAGAATGTTGATTGAATGGGTCAAATCAACACATTAGATAGTTTGTTTTTCTTGAGTGACGTCCAAAAATAACCGAAATTTCCGTTTGCTTCTTCCTCGGTTAAAGGGAATGGGGAGGAGTGATGTCGAGAGACACTCGAAATATCAGCCCCCTTGTTTGGGCAAAAATAATCCTACTTTGTACATGGCTGACTTTGGATGATGTAGTAAAAAAGAAAGAAATCATGATCACAGATCCATCGATGCCTTTTGTTTCTACGTTAAGCATCGTTAAGATATCAAATTGATGATGCCTTGAAACACT
>JAYRBV010024808.1:0-10743 GCA_036023255.1 Mitrocomella polydiademata
GTTTTCCCGCTTTTATCAGGTCAAACGTCTGTTAAATGTGCCGAGGTCAAAGTCCACGCGTCCCGAGTCCATAATGACAGCTAAATACGAAATAGGTCTATTGTCGGCAACACCCCTTTCCTATGCCTTTAAAGATTGTGACCCTCCTAAAAACTTGAGACTTGTAATTTTATATGTCCTGACCTAAAACATATCACCAATCAACCGTCATAGAGTCGCTCTATGGAATGATTTGTAAACATTTGATAGCCATGTTACAGTATAAGGCTGCACTTGACACAGCGTTTAATTCAACCAGCCTGTGCCTAAAATGAAGACTCTACCAGTACATTCTGACATTGCCATTGTTTACATTATAATGTAAACTTCTTCTTCATAGTACCTACACGTTTGTAGAATTGGACTCAATGCAACGTTAGTGTGGCCTTACAAAGCAAGCCTGTTCAGCTTCCTGGCAAATAACATGAATTTGTTTACAATACAATGGTTTCTATTTCTTTGTTTGTGCTTTTAAACTTATGCTGGCAAAGAGAAAACAGACACCAAAATATTAGTGTATTAGGCTGATTTTACTTCATAAAGTTGCTGGAATAGACTACTTGAAAATGTTCTTTCGCTAATACACTTTCAAACTTGAATTTTTAATTGACTTGTGGTATATCTTTTCCAATGGGTAGTCAAACTCTTCTATATCATTTGTAATCAGCAAGTCATGAGTATTTGATGAGTATACTGATGTAAAGAAAGGGGTAAAATTGAGCCCAAATATGAAAATATGTTTGTAGATTCAGTTTATGTGTTGTACTTGGACTTGTGACGTAAAAAAACTGCCTACTCTAGTTCTAAAGAAACAAAATTTGTTTTGTTTACTGTACATAGTTTTAAAGTTCTGAGAAATTTTAAGCTGGAAAAAAATACAACAGTATAAAATCTCAGATCTTATGTCTATCTGATAAACAAGGACCAAAACAAGATTCTTAAAATGTTCAAGAAATAACAGCTGTAAGAATTATAAAATATAGGCAAGATTTTGCATGTTTTTTTACTGTAGCATTCTCAGATGCATCTAACTGTACATGAGCTAACTATGAAAGTTATTTGTAAATGGAACTTGTTACTCTCAATGAATTCTATTATGAAAACAATTGTATTTGTAGGCTGCCTTAATGGATTAGTTTCTTTGGCAAGAACTCAGCAGTCTTATATATAGAAAACTTTTAAATGATTCACATAAAAAATAGTAGACATACAGTAATACTGTAGAAGTGTTTCTCTAAATACAGAAATAAATTATGATTTTGCATTCATGCTGATTTGTTCATTTATTCAGATAAAACTCATTATTCAGCATTGTTACATTTTTTGTGGAAATCCACTAGTCCTGGAAAGTCCTGGAATTTGTTTATGTCCTGGAAAACAGTCCTGGAAAAGGGAAAAATTAAAGAAAAGTCCTGGAAATTTATTTAGGACAAACACTTTTCTGGTTAATATATTTTTAAGTTAATTTTGCAGAAATCTCGAATATTCCAAAAAATTTTCGATCAGGGCCAACCATGATAGCCCTTTGCATGACAAAGGATAAAACTTACAGTCAAAGCCAGCATCGAAAAATTGTGCCTTGTGTTTGAGAATTTTCTAAATTGTCCTGGAAAAGTCCTGGAATTTGACTTTCAAATTGAGTGGCCACCTGATACCAATGCACTTTGTTCCAATTTGAAAATCTTAGCCAGGAGTTTTATTGATTTTTTATTAAGAATTGAGTTTGACAACTGCGCTGTAAGCCCCAAATTTTGGCATTTCAATGTCTTTTTAAGTAGGCTATAAAACAACTTAGAAAGATATTATAAAGGTTTTTTAGATTTCAGTTGTATTATATTGAGTTTTTTATCATTGTTTACTGACGTGATAAAAAATGCTTGAAAGAGCTCCTGTTAGTGTTGGCTTGGTATATTTTTAGATGATTTCTAATGATTTTTTAAATTTAGGTAGCAAATTTGATGTGGTGCGCGGAGTTGAGGGTATCCACTACACAAAAAAAGATTATGAGACAGTCAAAGAAATCAAGAAGAACCCCTATGTTCCTGTTCGCTCATCCATAGTTAATGGTCATAAATTCGAACACCACAACAAACCCACATGGTGTGATATGTGTGAAGACTTTATCTGGGGTCTCTATACCCAAGCAGTTAGATGTCAATGTAAGTTTTTTATATTTATGATTGCATAATTTATTTTCAAGAGGACTGTGGACTCTTTTGAAATAAATTGTAAGGCATTCAATCAGGCAAGCAAGCAAGCAATAACAACAGACTGAACTGAAAAGGCAAATGAAAGAAAACTGCTTTGATGGTTGTAATTTGTGACCATACCATGATTATTTAGCCTCCAACTTCTTTCAACTCTCGAATAAGCGCCCATTTTAAATTATCAAAGTTCAATTTAACTCTTGTTATTTTAAGCACATATAAAGATGGATGGATTTTAATTAGGGCACAAAATCGAATGATTACAACGCAGTTTTCCCTTTTTTAGTTTTTTTTGGGGGATAAATTGGATTTTTCAAACTTACCATAAAAATCTAATTTTAACTGATTTTTAATGCATCATACAGTAATTCATATTACAGCTTTTTACTATATTTAAATGGTTTTTGCGCTGGATTTAAATATGGAAAACTGTAGATACTAATTTATGTGCAATTTAGACTTAAACCATTTTAATGCTATAGCATTACTAAAGTTTAAAAAGTGAATTTTTGTAAGTCAATAGATAGTCTATCTATTCAGACTGGTGATTGCTAAATCTTGGTTTGAATTCGAAATTATAGAAAATGAAAGAAATTGTGCATGGTGTGATTTGATTTTTGTTATATCATGAAGATGATGTTATTGAAATTTTGTTGAGAATTGCATGTTCCTCTTTCTCCCTTTTGTTTGAAAGGGAGCATGTTTATGTTTAGACAGAGGTCTCTCATTCACGTTTGAGAAGCCTTTCTCTAATAAAGTTAAGAGTCAGAAAGTTACTACGTGTCCTGTTAGCTGCTTTTCTAAACTAAAGTAATCAATTTGTTTTTTGATATATAAATATTTTGATGATGATTATGGTGATGATATCTAAATGGTTTACACACACTACTTTACTGTCATCACATTTCATGAATTTTAGTATCACCGTGTGAAATTTGCATAGAGGGGTTGTCTAGCTTTCATTTTGGGTTCTGATATATTTGTTTGTAGTTCAGATTTACTGGTTTTAAAAGCTTTTAAGTCTATCAAAGAAAATGTCTGCAAAAAAATTCTTTCAATCAAATTCTTTATTGATTTTTAAAAATCTTACAGAAACACACAAACTGTTAAACAAATTTTTATGAGAAATGTAAACATTATGGTGTAAACTGTTGTTTGGGATATTTAAAAAACAGAAGACGTTATACAAAATATATTTAAGGGGACAACCAAATTTGTAAAGAGTCTATTTTGATTAAACAATTTCTTTTTGTCGATTCAAACCTTTTTTTTTCCTTCTTTATTTTTGATTAATTTCAAAAACTCAAGTTGCCATGGAGTATTTTCCAATACGTGAAATATACTAGCAACACTCTATAGCTACCCATTTGATAGATATTTTGAGCTACTTTCTTCTCAATTTATTTTTGAAAATCCTATTGAATCAAAATTTCCTTTTAACAATTTCCTTTCATTTTTGCCTCAAACTAAAATCATGTCACCAATGATAAGGAGGACCGAGAAAGACGCTATGTTAATTGGTTATTTAATGAGCAATTTATTCTGGAATGTTACTTATTGTAACTGTTTGAAAGAATTCTCTTTTTCTACTTGTAAATAAACATTCAATCAAAGTCATTCTTCAATGGCTATTTAAAAAGAGCTTAAAATGACTTTCTGAATAAACTTTATGCATGCCATTTTACAAAGAATAAGCCTTCTAGCCAATCTACTCTTATTTTTTAACATTTTCATCAAAATGTTTATTGACACATAGTGTATCTATTATAAAGAGAAGTGTGGTCAGTTTTTGTAATTAGTGCAAAAACTAATAGCTGTGACCCATTCCAAAAGTGTTAGTTATGTTATATGCATTGACAAATTGGATGTTCAATCATTTGTACTGTACACAGTTCCTTGTATAAATTTCACATGTGTATATTTTGTTCCAAATTATGGAAAGTTGTAGTAGCAGAAATAAATTATCATTCTACGCATTGCGAGAGAAACGTTCATTCGATGTTTCAACTACATTCATGCCTATGACAGAATGTTACGTAGACATTTGTGAGTTTGTTCAATTTATATTCTTTATGTTGTACATCTTCATGTTTTTCTTGATAATAATTCCGGTGAAAGAACCAACAGGAAATGTTTTGTATTTACCTCTCAGTTAGAATTAAACAACTTCTATATTCTGAAAGTGAAAGTGAGTTTTTTAGTTAGATTTATCGAACTAACGCAAAAATTAATACGCATACTATTGTAACGGGTGAAAATTTAAAGACTTTTTTCGTTCATGACGGATAGTGATGTGAACAACGTCTAAAGTGTGCTTCTAATTTGTACTTATTAATGAAACTCCTATTCAAAGTGTTCATTTTGAAAAATATTTTCAGCTACAATATCCTATAGGAAAGTTCTTCAATTGCTAGTTTTAAGAGTCAAGTGCTTCAAATCAGGGCATTAGCCAGGACTGAAAAAAATTCCGTACGTATAACTAAATTGGGAAATATAAAGCCAAACCAAAGTCAAATCTGAAGGAAATAATGTTACCAAAGTCAAATCTGAAGGAAAATGTTACCAAAGTCAGTCTTTTTTAGGCAGGAATAATGTTTTTTTGAATAAAAAGCTCTTTTTTCACCAATAATAATATCAAATATAAAACATTTTCAGCTTTTTGGGAAGCAAATTGGGAAATTCTTCACGAAATTGAATTGGGAAAACAGCGTTTATCGCTAAATATTTGACTGTAGCTACTGTAATACCCTGAAATTTTAGAAATATTTTCATATCTAATGACTTTTGAATGTTCTTTTTTCTAAAACAGTTATCTTTCATTTTAGATTGTCGCTATACGTGTCATGCCAAATGTGTTTCAGTGGTTGATCTCGATTGCCCAAAAGCTCCAAGTACTGCACAATCCAGAGAAGAACTGACTAACCAAACCTTAGAAATCTTAGTAAGATATATTCCTTCTTTCAGTTTCCATCGTTATTTCATGCTTACAAAACGACTCGTTCATGCTTTCAGCGTTTAACTTGGTTTTATGTGAATAGACATCTGAATAGCTCAGCCCTACAATAAATATTTGATCTTAACAATAATTCAGGTAATAAAATCTTGCTTAGTTTTCCATAGATCATTCATATTATTGAATCAGATTACGTATTTGCATTAAAGCTGTTATGTAGTTTGTTCAACGAGTCTTTGCTACTGAGTGTCAGTTGTTTTTACAAAACTTATTTTGTAGTAGAGTTTAGTAGAGAAGTTATTGAGTGATTGAGGAAAGCACAATTATGGCAGACACAAGTTCAGATACAGACCTTGATATGGAAGATATTACACCAACTTCAACACCAACTATGGATTTTAATACTAAAATGCAGTTTTGGAATCAGCGGGTATTTTGTTTTTGTTGTTCGTATTTTCATTTTTCAGTTTTATTAGAATTTTAAATGTTAAGCTTTCCTTTATCAGAATTTTGTTGGTGAGTTTAAGAGGTTTTAAAGGATTTATTAAACTCCTCGTTCGTTCTGAAGAAAAGTTGTTAACGTCAAGTAGATGGCATCGCGTTTACATTTGATAGTAATATGACATTCATTGTGTGTGTATTTCCACTACTTGACAGAATGGAAAGTTTGCGAGAGAAGAATATTTGCGTTTTTGCGACTGAACGACAAAGAAAAATCAACAAACTTTTTTGTTTGAAATGTTTATGAGTATGCTGAAAATGGGTTTTCTTTTCTTTTGTAGAGTGATGTTACAGATGTTACAGATGGTGCTGCTACGATTTCCAGGAAGAATAACAATCTACCAAATTATGTCTCCTCTATATCAGAACTTCGTAGATTGATCAAAGAATATAACGAAAATTCTTCACTGATCATGACACTAGTACGTTACTTTTCTTCTTTCTAAAATCTCTTACCATATACTTTTGACTGAACATTTTTCGCGTTCTTTGGCGAGAATAGACCCTTCAAGAAATAAAGCAAAGGTTTCTAAGATCAGTCTCTGTCAAGAAATAAATGCACGTGATCCTATCAACTTCTTACTCCCATGACACTCGATTACGAGAAAGATAATATAGGAAAGGTCTATGTATAACCAAATACCGATCAAGTTTACTAACTTCTGAAGGTTTACCTGCTTTGTAACAATCAATTTGTCTTCTTTTTTTAGCATGACGACTATACGTTTGATGGATTTATCCGTGTACATATGAACTTAAGTCGACCCGTCAACGTTTCGTCTGACCTCAGTAACCTAACAATGAAGAAAGCAGTGGCTAGAAATAAAGCAGCAAATAGAAGGCCCATCTCTGATGTGTTTGATGTAGATACTTCCAGTCATAAAACTATGTCAAGTGATGATTCAGGAATTGGATCACAATCGTCCACAGCTTCATCTACCATGTTTACAACTGAATCAGCAACTTTAATGCCAACTGGATCCAGGAAAGGAAGGGTAAGACCTAAATGCTTAAAAATAAAAAAACATCATGAAATATGTTCAATTTACTGAAAGGAGAACGTGTGTTAATATCGTGATTTAGGATTTTGATAATTTCTTTTTGTAAGTTTTCTCATTAAAAAATATGACCGATAAAAAATGCTACCGTTTCTTTTGTTAAAAAGGGTTTCTTAATTTGCAGAACATGTTTCGACGTGAAGCAGTTTTTAAATCAAAGCTTTCAATTTTTTGTTTACCTTAGAGGCCGTCAAGAAGGTTGAGTTTCTACATGCCAAAAGGAACATATAAACCGTTGCATGTAACAAGTAAAACAACAGCTAGAGAAGTATGTATATAACAACCACCTATTCAATATTGTTGTCTCGTCTAAGATTCTCTCAGTATAATTTCCTTTCACTTTTTCATTAGGTAATCGAGGCATTATTATCAAAATACAATGTTACAGACAACCCCACAAAGTTTGCGCTCTACGAAAAAACGAGTAATAAAAAATCAGGCAGTAAAGAGAGTGAAGGTATGGCTTTTAAAATTTGATCAAATCCATCTCATCATTTGATGAGGGAACTCCGTCATGTTTATAGTCCTTAGAAAACAGAAAATACTTGCGGCACTTTTTGGAGTGTAGCTATTCAAATTTTTCTTACTCAGGGTCAACCATGGAGTGACATCTAAATAATGTAGATTTTTTTTTAAAACCAGCGCTGATAAATTAGCCTCATGTTTAATCAAAAATGTCCTAGAAAAGGTATTAGAAAGTCCTTTAATTTCACTGATTTATTATTGGGGAATTCTATGATACGGGTATTTATAAGGAAACTTTATTTCAGCTGATATTTTTATTGTTTTTAGTTGTTTACCGAAGGATAGTTGACGAAGAAAAACCGTTAGCACTTTGTTTGTCATGGGGAGGTATTACTAAAGATGGAGGTCCAACTTTCGCTCTCAAGGAGAACGAAGATGGAAAAGTTCAGGTAATTCTAATACTTCGTGTTCTTCCACCATTGCTGATAACGCCCGCGCATTCTCAACAGTTGTACTCTCATATGTTGGCTATTTTCAATATTTTTTTAGTGGGATTATTTCGAAATACCGGAATTGAAAAATTTCATGAATATTCTTCAATTGGAAGAAGATCAGTTGTTAGCACAAGTAAGATTCACTTAATTTGTTTACCTAATTAGTTATTTACCTTCATAAATTGCAACTAGAACAAATCGAAAGAAGAGTTTGACTTATTATTGAGTTTTTCTCAATTTTTCTTTTTTTATCGTCAGCTCTTTGTATCGTTCCTTAAAGGGATTAATTTAGGTAATTTAGGCTTTTTGGCCCCTGTAAAAAGTGACCATTTTTAAAAATCTAATTGAAAGAGTATAATAACATAAAACTCAGTACGCCGCATTGGGAAGATTTTTTTTAATATAAAGGGTGCGTGGGGAGTTGTGCTAGGAATATTTAGTAAAATCCGAGGGGATCTATCACACATTAATGTATATATAACCGAATAATTAAAATTACTCAGAGTTTAAAATGAATAAACAAAATTGGTTTACTATCTAAGTGCAAATAATACTTCGTTTTAAAAAAGTAAATCAGGAAAATATGGGTACATTAATCACGAAAAGTTTCGGCGGATAATGTCTCCGCGAAAAAACTTCAGTGGAAAAACTTTCGGTCAAAATTTTCAATATTTCGGTCAGACAAATTTTCAATGTAAAAATGAATTTTGATGAAAAAAATGGAGATTGAGCGAACTTAAAACGTAAAATCAGTAACAGGTAAAAGCAACAGACTTAATCAATAAAGTCTGTCAAAAAAATCTGAAGCAAGGGTTTTTTATGGGAAAAAGCGGTTAATCGGTTCGTCAGAGAAGTCATTTTAGTAAATAATAAGAAAACAAAAACAAAAAGTCTTAGCATGGTTTTTCTCCAGTATGTGTTAGTGTATGAGATTTTAAATTTGATGATTGAGTAAACGATTTGTCACAGGCATCACATTTGTACGGTTTTTCTCCAGTATGTGTTAGTGTATGAGATTTCAAATTTGATGATTGATTAAAAGTTTTGTCACAGACATCGCATTTGTACGGTTTCTCTCCGGTATGTGTTAGTGTATGAGATTTTAAAGTTGATAGCCGGGTAAACGATTTGTCACAGACATCGCATTTGTACGGTTTCTCTCCGGTATGTGTTAGTGTATGAGATTTTAAAGTTGATGGCCGGGTAAACGATTTGTCACAGACATCGCATTTGTACGGTTTCTCTCCGGTATGTGTTAGTGTATGAGATTTTAAAGTTGATGGCCGGTTAAACGATTTGTCACAGACATCGCATTTGTACGGTTTCTCTCCAGTATGTGTTAGTGTATGAGATTTTAAAGTTAATGGCTGGGTAAAAGATTTGTCACAGACATCACATTTATACGGTTTCTCTCCAGTATGTGTTAGTGTATGAGATTTCAAATTTGATGATTGATTAAAAGTTTTGTCACAGACATCGCATTTGTACGGTTTCTCTCCGGTATGTGTTAGTGTATGAGATTTTAAAGTTGATGACTGGGTAAAAGATTTGTCACAGACATCACATTTATACGGTTTCTCTCCAGTATGCGTTCGTGTATGAGATTTAAAATGTTCTGAACGAGCAAACGATTTGCCACAGAAAATGCATTTGTGTTGTTTTTCATCCGAATCCTGTCCGTCACCATCAGTAGCGCCTCTCTCGTTCGTATCCCCGATATTTTCTTCCTCAGATTCAAACTCGACCTTAATTTCAAGATTGTCCAGCATGAAGCTCCTTTCCACATTTTGCATCGTGTAAATACATATAATCACAATAAATCACTGTAGTTTTACTCGTTTCTGCTCAAAGTTTCTCTTCTTATAGCTCTTTTCACGCTTTTATACAGAAGGTTAAAATGTTTTTGTTATTTTTTTATTTCCTGGTTTCATTAAAACGCACGTGTTCGTTTGTGTATACACTGGTGGAATGTAAAGTTCGCTTTGTGTATACATTTTGTTTTGTTATTTATGCCACATTGCATCATTTGTTAAATAAGAGCTAAAAAGGAACTGTTTTTGTAATATTTTGGTTGTCACTCCAATAGAATTACACTCTTTCTGTGTCTTTTTTATAATAATTAGGTATAGGTATTTCGGCACATTTGACATTATCTTCTGAACGTTCAAAAACAATGATTAATACAGCCACAGAGTGATAAAAAAAGGCGCAGAATAAAAAAGTTTGAGAAGCTTTTCATAGTGCCTTTTAAAAAAGAGGGATATTAAAAAAAAGTCGGGGAAGTGTTCCCGAGGGTTAACAAAAGAGTTTTGGGAAGCTTTCCCGAGCGATAAGAAAGTTCAGGATGTGTTTAATATTAAGATTAACATCGCTCCAAATGTCACACATATGAGCCACCGATCAAAAATTAATTTTAATAAAAAAATAAAAAGGAGATTGATAGTTTGCCACCAGAAACCAGTGAAAACAGCGTGAACAGCAAATTTGAAAGAAAAAAACAACTTTCTAAAACTTTCGGTGTGAAAAACTTTTGGTTACAGGCCAAATTACCAATTAAACAGGTGGCAGAATTAAAAATTTGTATGAAGCCACCTTGACACGATCAATTATGTGTCAAAGTTTCAAATCTGTGGTTATTGAGATTTTGTTGATTATGCATTATGCCTTATGTACCTGTCCATAAACTTTTACAATAAAGTTTGTAGCGCCAAACTCGTGATTAATGTATTAGCTGAAAAATCTGGGGCGAGCCAGATTCAAATCCTAAAATGGTTGTAGAGGTTAGCTACAGACTGATGTTCTGTAAAAATATCATTAGGGACAAATAATTGAGGCTCGGAATCATCGAGTTAAAAAAGTCGAGTTAGCAAATCATCGAGTTATGACGTTTTCTAGTTTGTCCAAAATTTCAAGATTTCTATAAAATTTCAAAATTTCTATAAAATTTCTAAAATTTTAGAAATTTTGGACAAACATTTTTATTTTTGGGACCATTTTGGGCCTGACGCTTGGTATTATACACAGTT
>JAYRBV010024819.1:0-10742 GCA_036023255.1 Mitrocomella polydiademata
TTAAACGTGTTCCAGGGATGTTTGGGCACCTGAAAATAGTAGTCTGCATTTGTCTAGTGAAAGGTGGGTTTTTGGCCATTTTTTCCTGGACTATTTTTGAAGGCGGTTTTTGGTGCCCCCGGTAATATTCAGATATTGAAATTTGACATATTTATAAATTAGATCCATATCTACAACGTATTAAAGATACCCATTATGAAAAGATGTTGTTGCTAAGTTACGGGATTTCAAATATGCACTTTTAAGCATATTTCAAGGCTCGTGTTTGGTGAGCATGATGACGTCATCACTTGAATTTTATTTTGATGGTAGATATTGCCCTAGACTAACCTCATGTGCAATTAGACAGTTATATCTTGTAAGGGTGGTGAGTTATAGCCCTTCAAAGTTCAAGAAAACTATCGCTGCGTGAGCAGTTTTCGTAATGGCTATCCTGTAATTCTAGTGATACTTTAACCTTACAGAAATTTATTTGAGCTTCCGTAAGGTGAAATGAAATGTCATTTGAAAAGTAAAAATATAATTTCATGTTGACAAACGTTTATGTATTTTGTTGTTCAAACGTCAACGACTACATTATTATTTTAAGACAACATTATTATGTTATTACTGTAGAGGTTATTTTTCCCGATTTGTATAAATCACTAGAGCCTTTGACGTCTCAGTGCAAAGAAGATGGGCCATAGCATTCAAGCAACTAGGAATTTTGCATGCACATGGTTGTACAGGGGATTAATATGTTGCACCAGCTGGTCTGATGAGAAATTTTCCTGAGGGTGGCCCGTTCAATATTGTCAATGATTTCTGTTAGTTTTCATCATTTCATTTCTCTACCATTAAATTGACAAGAGGAAATACAGTTAATTCTTTACCACTTCCTTTTTGTAAAATAGTTATTATTTTTTTGCTTGCAGTAAAATAGTTAAAAGTTGTTGTTTATCCATAATTCATCTTCTGTTTTAGCATGTATGATAAATGAAAGTTGAAAGAACAAAGTGCTAGGAATCAAATGGGTAGTACTTCGTCAGTCCCTTCAGAAGAGTCTGCTACTCCAATCACTCCAAATGATGAAAGGACACTTGTTGGAGTAGTAGCAGCAACATCACAGTCACCACCGTCTGACTGTCCAATGCATGCATCAAATGTTGAGAAAAAGCCTTTACCAACAGAATGTCCTATGCATCAGTCAAATGTTGAGAAAAAACCTTTACCAAGTGACTGTCCTATGCATGCAGGGTCAGTTGCAACTAATGAATCTAAAGCTCCACCAATCAGTTGCCCAATGCATGCTGATAATTCAAAGGAGAATGACATTGACCCGTTGAACATGGTATACATTCATTTTCATCTATTTTCTGTATATAAGCATTTTCAGAAGAAAGACTCTTGGGAGAACAAGACTGAGGGTAGGGAAAAATTTCTGTAACAGCTTGTCACCAATCAATTTCAAAAGATTAAATTATGTAAAATTATTATCTGTAGATGCCTCCTCCAAATCAAAGACCTTCCCCTGGTCAACCATTTTTATTAAACACCAATCGTCAAACCTCCACCATTCCTCGCGGAGGGGAACATGAAGGAAAGAATTGGCAGTATCCTTCAGAGCAAATGTTTTGGAATGCAATGTTGAGAAAAGGTGATTTTTTTCTTTCCTAGCAGTTCTAGGGATACTGCAGTACTAACGAGCTACATGTCTAGATTTGAACATGGTCAAAAATTCGTGACATTTTAAAATTTTAAAAATATTACAATTTTTAAGAAAAATTAAATATTTTCTTATACCTTACCTATAGAAGCTTGAAAATTTAGTATATGGTGCATCTTTTTGTTGACTGCGTATGTAATCAATAAAATTTCGGTTTTATGTAGTAAGAGTGAGGTTACCATTGAAAATGAACAGTTTCACTTCTAGAGCTTTATCTTCAAGGTATGCACTCAAAACTTTGTAAGGTGAAAGTTAAAATATACATTTATTGAGCAGCAAAAAAGGTGCCAGAAATATTCAATATTTGGGAAGATATTGAGGTTACCTCTCAGTAACCTCAAAAGAGGCACATAATAGTATATCTACCGCAAGAAAGTATATTGTTTGCCAGTTTAAAGACTTTGATAAGCAAAATACAAGTGTAAATCTTTCAGCTAAGGGCTATTTTTAGAGGTTACTTATGTATTAATTTTGTAAAGTAACCTCGGTTTTTCACATGAATAAGGTAGGTA
Source organism: Mitrocomella polydiademata (assembly GCA_036023255.1). Taxonomy (NCBI): domain Eukaryota; kingdom Metazoa; phylum Cnidaria; class Hydrozoa; order Leptothecata; family Mitrocomidae; genus Mitrocomella; species Mitrocomella polydiademata. Next base: position 2,218 of record JAYRBV010024819.1, read on the forward strand.
ACCTGAAAATGTTGCACTTGATAGAATTATTGGTATATATTCAACCTCTGTACAAAAAATGAAGGTTCTACCATTAGAATTAGCTCAGTTATTGATTTAGCAAGAAGGTAACCTCACTTAGATAACCTCAATTTTTGTCACATCACAAAAGGAGCATTTTCTTAGCAACAAGGTAACCTCAGAATACCGTTCTATTTTTAAAATATGAATTAGTTCCACCTCCTCCGACTTGCAAAATATCAGATTGGTAACCTCAAAATTTCACAATTTATAATACCTAATAGAAAAGGTATTGAAAATGTCACAAAACCCCCATGTATTTTTGACCATGTTCATTTTTCCATCTTGAACAACTTGCTTTGTTTTATTTAATGCAGGATGGAGATGGGAAAAAGAAGCACTTTCTCAAGACGACATGAAGCATATTATCAACATCCATAATGTTAACAATGAGAGAGCCTGGGAAGAAATTTTATTGTGGGAATCCTTTCACAGGTAACAAACAATATTAATCAGTCTTGTCATTCTAGTGTTTGCGCCCCACACATGAAGAAGATTAGCATGTGCGATTTAGTTATTTAATCACACACTTGAGATCATTTATATGCAAAATTCCTTCCTATGCCATCAAATCGCACACCTAGAATACTTTATTCAATATATTATTTAGACTCAATACACCGTTTCATTTAATTTCTATTGCTAAAGTTTCATTAATATTTTATAAGGGACTCGTTAAAGTTTTGAGGACATTTAGATATTGAAAGTCAGCTATGAAATTAACTATACAAGTAACACTCCATTATGTTGTATAGATGAGTTGCAATGTTTACATTTTTAGTGCATTTTCACCTACATGAAAAGCAATATAGGCAGAAACATTAATTAGTTAGCCCCTAGGTGAAGATATTTGGTCAATATAATGAAGTTTTAACTCACCAGCTTTTCTCATAAATAAACAATCAAACAATAACTGGTTCGACACTTTAACCCGTGCATTTTTTCCCCATCGTCTTCAGGCTGTTTTGCTTCGAAATAAACAATTGACGTCACATGCAATCTGTTTATAAACTGCTTAGTTTCCTCAGAATTTATGTATAATGCCTTGTTTCCTTAGTTTCCTCTAAAATTGAATAAAAACCTTTTTTCATACAATTTTTTAAAATTCTTTCTTACTTTCCTTAACCCATAATAACTTTTATTTATTATTTCTTAAACAAAACACTTTTCAGAGAATGTTTGTGATATGCAGTGATATGAGAATTTTTCCCTTTATTTTTTTATTGGTTATATTCGGTCTATATGTCCAAAGCAAGCTGAAATAAACCAATCAGAGAGCAAATGTGACTGATGTTCAAATAGCTAATCTTTGATTCTTAGGGAGAGTGAGCCCCCAAAACTACTAAAATTTGGTGGACGAGCCAAAGACTATTCACCAAGAGCAAGACTAAGGGCATTAATGGGGTAAGTACTGTACAGAAACTTTAGAGGAAACTTCACAAAAATATTTGAAATCATCATAAATTCATTAGAATACTTGAAAGGATTTTATTTTAGTTGGCAACTATATTGATTGCAACTACAAGAGTAGAACTCTTTTAGAGTTTTTTAAAAGGTCGTTTTTCATTGGCTATTGAAAGAAATGCAAATTTGTTTTTCTTTAGAAAGTTAAAAATAAAATCTATTGTTTGTATTCAGTAAACCAATCCAATCACCATAAATCTTGTAAAAATTTCATCTTGACCCAACTATAAGAACCGATCTTTACTCAAATTGATCATCATAATGAATTTAATTTTGATTTATGCAGACATGACCTCCCATTTGATCGTCATGACTGGGTTGTTGACAGGAACGGAAAACATGTTAGATATGTCATTGACTATTATGATATTGGAGATGAAAATGGTTATAAAACTGGCGAGTTTGTAGAGTTGGATGTTAGACCAGCTTATGATTCATTTGGTTCTGTTATTGACCGTTCACGAGTGGCATTGCTACGTAAAGCTGCTGGGGTATACCAGTGGTGGAAAGGACAACCAGAAGAATCAAAACAAATAAATGAGCAATAACTGAAGCTGAATTGTCTGATTAAAGTTCACAATATTAGTAGATCTGTATATTTATTTTATCCAATGTGAACTGATGTCAATTTCTTGTTTCTCTGTAACAGCTTACTGTACTTATATTGCTGCTCTACAGGAAAGAGGAATTTTTGTCAGTGAAATGTTATTTTTGAGTTGTTTTTATTATGTTATGCTTAAAATGTTGTACAATAGCTATATGCTCGAAAATGATTTTATATAAAAAAGCTATATTTTGAGTGTGTTATCAGCTCAATCAAATTTATAACATTTATTATTACAGTTGTTATTTGCTTGATTTTGTCTTCAGTTTCTTAAAATGAAATTGTCAAGAACCATGTTTGTTTATTAAATTCCAAAAAGTTGAAACTTAAAAACTGCTTACTATAAAAAACACATGCTCTGAGATAAATATTTCATTGAATTGATGGATTTTGAAATGTGAGTTTTCTAATTTGGTTGTTTCGATTAAAAATTATATTTAAGGAAACTAAGAATTTTCATAATTTTAGTTAGTCCAGTTTTTTATAATTTTTCTGATTTTTTGCTAGTAGGCAAGTGTTGATTGGTGTACTTTGATTGAGTTTAGCCTATAAACTTTTTTTAAGCATAAACTTAACGATTTTATGATAATTTGTTTAGTGTCGTTAATGATGTATTAAAAGTTCTCTTTGTTCTTCTTCTTAATATCAACAGAAAATAATGGATAAAAATGAAATTTTTTTGGAGGACTGTGGGAGGAAGAGAAATTTGAAACAAGATTATCCAAACTCAAAAAAAATTAAGACTGAATCAAAACAAGAGAAAAAATTTCGATATGGCAACTACAACAGATATTATGGATATAGAAATGCAAACATGGAAAAAGATAAGCGAATCACAGCTTTCAAAGAAGAATGGTTTAATGGAAAGTGCTGCCTGGACATTGGCTGTAATGTTGCACACGTTACATTGTGGATTTCAAAGCATTTTCATGTAAAATCTATGAAAGGTGTTGATATTGACTGTGAGCTAATTAAGGCTGCTAAAAACAACATTGTTAACTACATCGATGAAAAAGATGTATTGCAAAAAGATAATAACAACCCGACATCCCAAGTCGCAACAGAAAAAGCAGTTGATGATAGTTCAGTCAAAAATACATTTCCTTATAATGTAAAATTTGTAACTGTAAGTTAGAAATGGTGCTTTCATGGTGAATCTTATTTGTTTACATTATTTTTGCTTAAATGGAGTGGAAAGGGATTTATTCTAAGATTTGGCTGTCAAAGTGTCTCGTCTTTTTAAACAGTAGTATTTTACTCACTTTTTCTTTACATATTGTTTGAAACATTTATAAAAAATTCTTAAAAATTGATTTTTGAAATAGTAAAATGTTACCATTGGTAAACTAAATATTAGTTTTGATTTTACTGTACTCAAACTGTAATTTTATTTATGTTTTGTAGGAGAACATTGTACCAGCTTCTGACACCGTTCTAAAGTACGCAAAGCCACAATATGACGTCATCATGTGCTTGAGTGTTACAAAATGGATACAGCTTAATCAAGGCGATGAAGGATTGAAACGCTTATTCAAGAAAATTTATCTACTTTTAAACGATAATGGCATATTTATACTTGAACCCCAACCACTTCATTCTTATAAGAGAAGGAAAAATTTGGTGGTATGTATGTGGAGAAATTGTTCAGTGCAAATAAATAACTTTTTTAAAGGAGAATTAACGTCTAGAACATTTTTTTTGACATAAGTAAGTTTTCAAAAAAGGAAAACAATGTCGTTTACCAAAATTTATTTAAAAGCCTGGTTAGCTCTAAAATGAAGGTTTTAGAAAGTTACGTGACAAAATGTGTGACACAGGAGTTTCGAATACAATTTTCTTTTCACTTGAAGTTAGTACAGTTTTATGTGTGTTTATTATCGAGTTAACAACATAAAATCTTCTCCAGAAGTTTTTCTTTTCTTTGAAAAACATCTTTTTATAAGAATAGCGTAACTTTTTAAAAGGATTATCATCAAAGAGAAAGTGGGGGGAAAAAGAAGTGTTTTTTAACGAGTGACATAAAATATACAAAAAAACAAACATTTTTTGTGTTGATCATATTCACTTGGAATCCTTATATTCTCCTTATATTCTCAACCCATGTTAATAAAATCAAATGTTTTATGGATAAAGTACGAATTTCAGAATACCCAAGAACTTAACAAAAAAAAAATATAAAAAGAAAAAAGAAACAGTCTCACGCAGCCGAGCCAAATCTCAATAAGAATACTCTGAAAAGAAAAATGTAATTCGCAACAATGACGTCACAAATGACATACTGTAATTCATAAACCTTCAAACCCTTATATCTTCCCACATACTCAACCAAATTTAATAAAACTTTGCGAGTAGTTATATTTTTGATAGAAGAATCGATTTATGCAAAAAAATCAATGTTGAATTTTAGACGTTAATCCTCCTTTAACATTATGGATGTTTAATACCTTATGTTATTTTTAATTTTGTGCCCTCTTAATTTGTAGGCATGCCCTTTAACTTTAAAAGACAATGTTTAAGTTTAAGCTACTTTGTTACTTTTTGGTACACATTTTCAGTAGAAACTGCCCTTTAGTAGTAGACTTCTTTTCAGGATGTGATTTGTTCCTTTCTTTCCTTTATAGCCTGAGATTCGTGAAAACTATGAAAATATGAAATTGTATCCAGATAAATTTATTAAGTATCTACTCTCTGAAGAAGTTGGCTTCAAGAGTGCTGAACAAATAGAAGTCACAAAACACGAAAAGGAAGGTAAAAAAAATTCAAATACAAAGTGTCTCACAACTTCAGGCTCTGATCTAGACCCTTTTTTTTTTTACAGCTTTCAACAATCGGAGACTACACTCCTATTATCAAGGTGCCCTTAAATAGGGAAGATTTTATAACATAATGCTGTTCTTGAGAATTGGACCCTACCTTCTGATTCTAGATTAGAGCTTGACATTATTAAATCCTGTCTTGACACATGGAGATTTACCACAGGTTTTAGTAGACTTTTGGTATAAAAAATCCAAACCTGAAAATTGTCAAATTTCACTTTATATTTCAAATTTTCCATAGGATTTCAAAGACCAATATTTGTTCTAAAGAAATGATTAGTAGCAGCCTGGACTTTGCAAGTCACTATCTTCTTGATTGATTCTCTAAATCCTGGAGCTATAAAAGATGTGGGTCAGTAACCAACCACTGGCTGTTATTGGTAACATATGTTACCAACCTGAAATGTTCTTAGAAGCATATTATGCAGATAAATTTTTTGATCTACGTTTGGATCAAATGCTTGTGCTGATCTGTGGAGGCTATGGTGCTTTCTATTGTTTTACCTGCTCCATCCTCTTGTACACCTCCTATAATCTATGGTTGATAAAGTATTTTTGAATTTTCAATTTTTAGCCGCTCAATTGAGTCCCCAATTATTAAATTTGTGTTCTGTGTTCTAACTTGAAATTATCTTTTTTTTGTAATTCAGTTAAAATACTTTTTAGGTCTTAAGGTTTAGTTAACGATTCTTGTACATATTGATAATTCGATTTTTTATTCGAAATCTTTAAGATATTTTATATCAGATGCAGATGTATATTTATTTATGAAGACTTCAAAGGATGGTTTCTTTTGAGTTAATCTGTGAGAAATCATATTTTATCATGTCAAGTCACTCTATAGAAAGTTGTTTATGCAAGATATCTTTAATTTGTAAGTTTCCTTTACAATTGTTTAAATAAGACAGTAGCATAAAGCCTTGATTAAGCGCCGAAGCGCTTATTGAATTATTTGTATATATCAAAACCAAAAAAATCAATATATGATAGAAAATGTTTATCTTTTTATGTATTGTGAAATTTTTCTTTCATAAAGGATTCCCTGTTTTGAATAAAATTAATGAATAGTTTAATTGTTTTTACCCGGGGGCATTTTCGCTGCACCCGTGCTACTAGGTTATAGGGTTCAAGTTTTAAGGGTTTCATCTCAAAATTGAATACCTACAAAATTTAGTTTCCTCAAAATTTTGTGTACACAGTTTTTCTTTTTATTACAGTAAATGCCTTAATTATTTGATAAAACCACACATTGCAGAACGAAAAGCCATGATTGAACTACAAGTGGCATTGGAACTGTTCTTGAAGAATGAGGAATACATACTTCACATGGGTGCTGCAATCACTGTTGCCGTTGGAATAATTGTTTACATAATTCTGCAATACATACCTGCAGGTTATGGTAGATACTCGACTCACCCTACTACTGGTGCTGGTTCTGGATACATGCTACTGTTCCATCCTGTCCCCGCAAAGGTTGCCTGGTTCTTGCAAGAAGCACCAGCACTTTTCGTTTCTGTTATTCTGGTTTTGTTGGTAGTGTTGGGTTGGCTGCCAGGAAATTACGGCTTGACTCAATTATGTGTCCTTTCCTGCTTCATCTTTCACTACTTTCAAAGGTATTTATATGTTCCTTCTTCTCCTTCTTCTCTCCTGCTTTGAAGATTTGGCACCAGCATGATGGTGTTAGCTAGAAATAAATTCCTGCTCTGAAGGCTTTCGAGATGATTTTCAGTTTTGAGGTGTTACAAATGTTGAAATTCGCGAAAGTTTCTCTCGCGAAGTTTCTACGAATAAAGTATTACAAAGAAGAGTGTGAATTGGAAAAAATTCCTTAAAATAGTAGATTGAATCATTGGAAGAGTGACCCACCAAGAATCGAACCAGTGTCTTTGTTTTCGATTTTTATTATAGTTCACACTTTAATAAGGCAGGCTTAACAATTTTCAAACATAAAAAAAGAAGACCTTATTAACCTACCTGGTCATCCAATTCATCACCCACATCAAATGTTTTTTTTTCTTTGCAGAACATTTATATACTCAATGTTGATCAATGGAGGAAAACCAACACCATTTTATGCTTTTTTCTTGGCCCTTATATTTTGTACTGGTAATGGTTACATACAAACCCGTGGTGCGCTCATTCTTAGTGAGTACCCTGAAACATTGGCGACGAAATTACGTGTAGCCATTGGCTTGTGTTTATTTGTTTATGGAATGTGTTCAAACATCCATTGTGATTACATCTTACGTAACCTAAGGAAACCAGGGGAGACTGGGTACAAGATTCCAAGAGGTATTTATTATTATCCTTACATCATTTATCCTCACTTTTTTTGAAAGATACAGAACCTACAACCTACTTCATCTATGAAGAATAATTCCCTCCTTTGAAATGATTTTTACAAAGAAACGTAAATTGCAAGGGAATTTAGAAAGAAGAGTATAATTAAATTAAAAAAAAAATGAATAAAAAAATCAAAAGAGGTAACGTCATAACGACAAAACTATTTCTAGTGAATCATGTCCGATCTCTCTGTACGAAAACTGACTCGTTTTTATGACTTTCCATTCAGGCAGTAGTAATCATTCATGAATGTGCTGCATTTTATCTTATTCAAACATTTTAACAAACCAGTGCTGTAATTAATTTGTTTTTATCCATTATATCTCTATTTGCAGGGAGTCTGTTTGATTATGTGTCCTGTGGCAATTTCCTTGGTGAGATAATTGAATGGTGGGGATATGCTATCGCATCATGGTCTACAGTTTCATTCGCCTTCGCTTTCTTCGCCTCAGCAAATCTAATTCCAAGGGCTGTTATGCACCACAGGTACTTGTTTTAAGCACATTTTTACACCCCTACAAATCCAACTGAAAAGACGAGAAGGCTAATTCCTAAGAGTCTCTTCAATAAATTTTGGTCCACTATGAAATCTGTGACATTTTCCTTGCCCCAGTAGGATCTGATTTTGTCACCCTGTCGGGTTTGACATTCCCACTTTTGTATATACAGGTGTCTTATTCTGTATATTACGAATATTTTGTAAACATATCAAACTATTCGGTTTATGTTTTAGACTTTTTAGGAAAAAAAATAAGCTAAAAGATTGTTTAACAAAATCCTTATATGTAAAATTGTGAAAGAAAGTTGTAAAAAAGCTTCAAGGATCTTGGATATTGTGTGGAGTTTATGCTATGAACAGTTCCTAAATCCGAGATTGTATCTGCTTACAAATGTTCTGTTTATATATGCTCATACATGCAATGGGATTTTGAAGAAATTCACACTAATTCTACTCTTCTCCATTAATTATAAGTAGTTACCTTAAAGTTATACTAAAAAAGTAGTTGGGCCTATCCCTATATGTAGCATCTCCCGGGAAAAGGTACATGGCAAAAAGTATTTCATTAGCTTTGAAACGCCTATGTGTGTGTGTGGTGTACATATAAAATTGGAAGGTCTAGCTCATGGGTTTCCTTTAAATGCAATTATCTTGATTTCCACTAGGTTCTATAAGTGTTTCTTATCTTACCTGACCAGGTCGAGTATTCTTCCCTTCGGATAAGATTTTCACTAGG
>JAYRBV010024830.1:0-10741 GCA_036023255.1 Mitrocomella polydiademata
CGTCAAACTTAGATTGAAGCAACCAAATTACGCGTATTTTGTTCCTTTTGCCATAAATTTATGTCCATGGTTGTAGATCGGGTTTATTGCATCATTCATAATTGGTAGTCTCGAAAAGGGTGGTATAGAGAACAGTCCTCCTTTTTTTAAATGGTTTTGTCGGCTGGGATACCTTTCAACATCCTTGTTTCAACTAAGAAACCATAAAAGTGTGTAAGGAGGAGGAGTCTTTGGAGTATAAATCCATAATGGTGGCTGTTATGCAATGATGTAAACATCGGTTGGTAGTGTGTAAAGAACTTAAGTGTGGGTCGGGCAGTATTTGAAAACTGGTATCTTCGTGTGCATTTGAAATTCCTCCTTTTGAGTAGAAAGAACTAACAGCACATCTAAAACTCTTTTGATGCCTTCAGTCTGTCTTTCAGATGCAGACGGCGAGACTGCGAAATATGTGTCTGGTTTTAGTAGGCGTGCTCTAAAGTTTTATGCAGAAAATGAGCGCGTGCAAGATTAACAACTGAGCAACTGCTCGCACAATATTTACTGGGGTAAAGATTTGCTTTGTAGAAATGCTGCCTCCCCGTCGTGTCTATTCCTAATTTTAGAGACTTTTACATAATGATTGATCGCACGATGGAACCAACGATCAAATTATGCTGAATGAAAAATCATGGACCGAGCGAGAAAAGTAGGGATATATAAATAACTATCAAACTGCCATTGCACCGCCAATTTGAAAGCATCGTGACGAGTAAGGATTTATGGAGATGAGTATCTCGCGTATGGGTGTGTTTAGCTTGAACAGAAAGTGAGAAAGGAACACTTAGCTAGATCCATAGGCGCGCGCCGCGCATTCAATTCAAAAGTCTAAAGTTTAGGTACATAGTTACGTATAAATGTTGACCATTAAAGGTTTTCTCTTCTATAAATTTGTTATGATGAATATGCTATTTAGCAATTTACTGAGTGCCTAGCACCTATATAGTGGAGACATCGACTTGTGTACAAACATTTTCTGAATGCTAAAATGTCTAAAGCATCCCTTTAAAAAGTCCCAAAAGAATTTATAGAGCTTAGAGGGGCGAGTCTACTGCCGAGAGCATGGCGCCTTTCGCCCACCACCCACTTAACCTCACTTGCGGTACCATAATATAAATAGAGACTCACCTGATTCCAGGCTTTTTTTTCGCTCTTTGAATCTGCAATCTACGGTTGAAAAGATTGGAAAGAAAACTCCAAGGTATAGATTAAAGTTAACTTTTGTTTTGTTTTTCTCGCAAATTGCAGTAAATAGAGGAAGAAGTAAAAAGGTAGGTGTAGAGATTCTAAATCATTTTCCATCTTTCCTGCTGATAATAATTTAAATCGCTCTCAGGTACTGGCAGTGTACTCAGAACATATTCACATATCAGATGGAGGGTATATTTTCAATTGTTATAATTTCCTTTTAATTGTTAACTACACTTCTCCGCAGATTTTCTAAATACCCTACTAAGTAAATCTTCCGAAGAATCTTACAAGCTCATGCACAAGAAACTTACAACGGATCTTTAAAGATCTCTATCAATCTTTTCAAGCCTCTTTAGGTATGGTATTATCAATGAAGAACCTTGCAAATGATCTCTTGGCACGATTCTAATTTGAAACTTTTACAGGCTCATGCTGAATATGAGTGAAAATAAGGTTATAATGAGTGGGAAGACTTGTGGGTGTGTTATAATTATATACTAGTACGTTTTTGCTTATGAGCCGACGTTAAAACAGGGAAATAGGTTTTGGGGGCAAATTGCTTTAAACGATGTCCAAAACTGCAGTGACAAAACAAAGCTTAAATGATTTATATGTCGCGTGATATTTTTCCGTTAGATTTTCTTCACTTACTACTACCACAATAACACGTGAATCAATAAAATATTTTATGTGAATGAATAAAAAAAGCAAATATTTTTCCTTTCTTTGCTCAGTACACAACATAATCAAGTACCTTAACCAAATATTTACAGATTATCCAGAGTCTTTATGGACAAGCATGTTTATTTTTTTTCTAAATCGTCAATACACTGAATAAATAAAAATAAACAAAACTTAAAAACCTTAGATTGTTTAAACCCAATAAGTCATCATTTTAAATTTTAGTTTAGAGAGCAACGATTTTAACCAGGAACTTCTCAACATTTTCTTTGGAATGAAATTGTGAGTTTCAAAAATAAATATATCCTCCCGACAGAAACGTTACCTGGTCTCGATCTTCCATCATCTTTTTTTCGTGCGCTTATTTGGTAAATCTGATGGTCGCGGCGATGCGGCGATGTAGCGTCGGAGAAGAGGAAAACTCAGGCAACTCTCAGTATATCAAGAACGCTCTGTGGCAAATCCCTTGTTTATCAAAACTATCCCTGGGGTGCATGCAAGGGACGATTTATTATACCTCCCTCTCCTCAGCAAAAGCATACTGCATGATATAAACATAAATATGTGATTATGAACGTTCATCAAACATTGACCAATTTGACCTTTTGAACTTAATTAACGTTGTGTGTCCAACATGGAGTGAGTAATCGAACCAATCATTCTTCTAAATCAACTTTAAGAGTATCAATTTCTGCAGTAACAAAGAGTATTGAAAAGACTATTTATTCTTACAAAACTTTCTTCAAAAACTCACGAGCGCACAGATTGAAATTCTAAAAAGAAGTCCTCCGCATTAAAAAATCTAGACAGAATTACTATGGTCCCACTTAAACGCAGGGGTATAAAGACAGGTTATCATGCATACTTAATATAGTGTTGCCTCTCACTGACACAGATATATGACAAAATATAACACGTGAGGTCGTGGTAGTAGACTAGACCTGCTTGGTTTGATCAAATGAATGATGATTCATCTTGTTTTAAATTTTTTCTTTATTCTGATTATTTATGACACTTAAAATCAGTGTTGCAAAGAAAAGCTAGTAGTAAGAAATTCTTATAAGAAAGAAAGCTCTATATTAGAGAGACACGGTGATCATGAATATAAATTGAACTAGAGCATTTTGCACCTTCTTTCTTGTAATAATTCTATAGTAATCTTATTATACCACCCTCCAAAAAAATAATAAATAGAGAACGCTACATTAGATATATTCAGTCAAAAAAATAAAGCTTAGACTTTGATGACGTCACATGGAAAAGATTTATTTTCTGAAAAAAAAAATTTCAGAACATGAAAAAAAGAATCAAATCTCTTTGAGACTCTTAAACTTTCTTTTTATTATTAATTTTTTCATCATCTTATTCGCGAAAAATTATATATATCTAGGCAAAAAAAATATCTCCCGCTCCGCAATCAATCGAAGTTCTGTTCAATACATTTTTACAATACACAAATATAACCCCCTGAACTGTCTACATCTTTTTAAAGTCCCCCGCGCTGCTGACGAAAATTAATCAAAAAAACACAATCATCAAAAAAAAAGTAAAATGGCGGCGGCCGTTGAAGGGACAACATGAGCTTGTTGAAAAGAGAGAATGAGAAAAGGTAGAAGAGCGTATTAAATAATTCGTCATGAAGAATTATGAAAAACAAGTCAATTCGTTATATAAAAATTTTAGTACATCAATATTTGTGAACCCCTATTAGAAATTTGTCTTATTGTCCAATTAGCCAATCAAGATAAGTTATTGCCGATTAATTGTTACTAGAGTAGACACCCTGGCTCTGTCTGTAAAAATGTCCCGGCGTCAGTCGGTTTTCAGCATAGTGGCAACCAACAGCAAACCACGTGTCAAAAAATAAACCAATCAATATTCCGTGTAGCGGGAAATATTGCTATTTGATTGGTTTATGGGTATCACGTGATAATTAGAGAATAATCTTAGTTCGAAAACATGTAAGACCTTCAATGAGACTTCTCCTCCATCAGACCTTGTTTTCTCAAAGGATTTTGAACCAAATTATATGCGGTGTCGCCAGTTACTGTCGTCTGTGGATTTATCGTACATTCTTTGCTTACTAAAGATATTTTATCTGCATTTAGTTATGCCATTGCATTGTTGAATTTATGTGCTTTGTACACATATTTTATTTACATAATTTTAGCGGTTACGAAGCGTGGTAAAGTTTGCAGTTTATATGCAGACTGCGATATGAGAGTAGAACAGCCAAATATATGTATACAGATAAATATATCAGACGTGTTTCCTGTCTTTTAAAATAGGCATTTGTTTTTCTTTGGAAATATTCTTCGTAGATATGATACATTAATCCCTACAAATTAGTTCAGCTTTTCTTCCTTTCTAGTGGCAAAAAAAATCAAATCAAGATGACGTCGATGGGAATGAGTTCGTTGTTTTCTTTTACTTCGCCTGCTGTCAAACGTCTACTTGGCTGGAAACAAGGCGACGAAGAGGAGAAATGGGCTGAAAAAGCTATAGACTCGCTTGTCAAGAAATTAAAAAAACGTAAAGGAGCTTTAGAGGAACTTGAAAAAGCATTATCTAACCCTACAGGAGAATCAAATTGTGTGACGATTCCAAGAAGTTTAGATGGTCGTTTGCAAGTTTCGCATAGAAAAGGACTACCTCATGTTATATATTGTCGTGTGTGGCGTTGGCCTGACCTGCAAAGTCACCATGAGTTAAAACCTTTGGAATGTTGTGTTTATGCCTTCAGTTTGAATAAGAAAGAAGTGTGTATCAATCCCTATCATTACAGAAGAGTTGAAACACCAGGTATGAATCACTCTATAACCATGATAACACCAGTAGAAAAAGTCTCGTCGATAATATCGTTGTAACCTTGATAAACTTGGACTAGTTTGCTAAACGTTGACCCCTAATTATAATATTTGTAGTCTGAGCTTGTTAGAATTAGGCCTGGTAATACAAGGGTGGTAGACTAATACAAGGGTGGTAGACTGTGCAAGTTTGAATCCTAGTGGCGACTGTTGTTATAAACGACATTCCACAATGCGAGTCCGCAGCAGTGGATATGACTGCCATTTGAGTCCTAGTACTCACCTAGCCTGGGTGTAGAATAAGGAAATGATAGTGGGTAGATTTTTTTACCCACTTCAAACAAAATTTTACATTTTTTATGAATAAACTTTACAATTGTTTCAATATTTGAGACGTTGACATCATTATTTATGGGTCTAATTTTGCCACTTGTTAATTTGACCTTTGATTTGACCTTTATATCGAACGAAAAACGTTCCAGCTATTTATCAGTTCGCCAAATTTCAAATATTTTTTTACAGAAAAACCTTGTACTATATAAGGAAGAATGATATTTTAAAAATGTGTAAGACTCTAAACGTAGATGGATATCACTACCATAAGGGATGAATATTTGCGGGAAATTTTTTTTGGATTTTTCGGACATTTTGTGAGAAAATTTTTTCGCTGGGAATGGTCAATTTTTGAATATTTTAAGAGAATGAATTTTTGCGATTTGATAAACTTTGCTTGCTTTGGTTTCCCTTTTTCAATAAAAGAAGATTTAAAAACGTTTAAACAAAAGATACCTACGTCAAGGAAACAATGAGTTTTCAAACAGACCATGTATAAAGTCAAAATTCTGATAAAAGTCAAGAAATTATGCACATCTTTAAAATATTTCACAAGAATTTATTTTTGGGAAAATGGCCAAAAATTCCAGAATTCGCGATTTGACAGTCAAGACATTTAAAAATTGCCAAAATATGTAAAAATTTGATCCATCTATAGATTAGATAACTACAGATAAAGCTAATTTCTTCAAACAATGCTGCTAAGTTTTTAGACTGTGTTTACATCGGTTTATTTCAGGATTTATAATTACTAATTTAGTTTAAAATTATAGGAGCGACCATAGTTGAGGCGCCACGGTGCCAAAGGAAATTTTAAAATTTCTTACAACATAATTCAGTTGATTTATTCCAAACCTCACATCATAATTGAGAACAAGCCTCTATCATAAGCGTTTAAGAGATTAAAACGTTTTCAAGCAAGTACAACATTTTTTCTTTGAACATTCAGTTTCAAAAACTCAATTCTAGATTGAGTTTTCTTACCATTTAGCTAGAAAGTTCTCAAAAATAACCTTTACATTTTGTGGCCACGGTGCCAAAGGAAATTTTAAAATTTGGCCAAGAAATGCATCTTACAACATAATTCAGTTGATTTATTCCAAACCTCACATCATAATTGAGAACAAACTTCTATTATAAGCGTTTTTTAAGAGATTAAAACGTTTTCAAGCAAATACAACATTTTTCTTTGAACATTCAGTTTCAAAAACTCAATTCTAGATTGAGTTTTCTTACTGTTTACCGTTTAGCTAGAAAATTCTCAAAAATAACCTTTACATTTTGTGTTTTGGCTCTGGAGTCATTTTTAGCTGTGATTTCCATTAGTGTTTACACTGTCCGTTATGATTTTGCTCCATTGCCAATCCGCAATCAAAAGTGTAAACGCTTCGCTCCAGCGATACATTAAAATGCATATACTGTATAAAATGCAATGGTTTCAATGTGAAATGTTTTTGTTTGGTTAATCTTGATTGTTCATTACATAACATATCGCTTTAGATTGAATCATAGAATATTTCATATTCACTAATATAGCAAAACACTGCAACACCAAGTAAACAAACACCCCATATTGGAGTGGAATTAAAACGATACGTGTAAACGTGGTATTAACAGCATAGAAATACTGCTGCATCATCTCTTGTATTTTAATACAAGAAATTAATTAACTTTTTTTTTTTGCTCAAGAAAATAGGAGTTATAGTTGATTTGATTGTTTTCTTTTATACCTTTTAGTTCTTCCTCCAGTATTAGTACCACGCCAAAGTGAATATCCAAGAGCACATGGAGGTCCTTTACCTTATCACATGCAACATGCTAACCACACTGGTATGCCAAACAATGCAAATTTCCCTTCATTTTCACATCGATCGCCAGGTGCTCCAGGAGGTATGGTTCATCTTTCAGATTTTCTTATTCCTTCTCTTACACAGGCATAGTCCTTGTCAACCAATTTGCAAATTTCCGCCATTTCAGATTAGAGAAAGTTTTTCCTTGTCATTCTTATTTAAAATTCACCAGTATCAGCTGGTATCAGCTAGATTCAGATATTTTTATGGTTATTTATTTAATTTAGGGGATGGACCTCCAGGGTATACAGGTGTAATGTCAGAAGACGGAGGAAGCCCTCGACCTGACCCGGATACAATGGATTCAGATTCAATACCACCAGGTACGACCTTATTCAATTTCCATTGTATCTCTTTTCTTTCAGATTCAACAGCTCTTAGATACAGTAATTAAAAAAAAAACATTGATTTTTATGAGTGTTTCTATTTTCACTTGTGTCAAGTATGAAATAATGCTAGTGACAAAAAGCTATATAGTAGAAGCAGTGACAGAATCATTAAATCTTTAATGAATTGCATCACAGATACACTTACATTATTAAAAGGTATGCTGTTTCAAACAGCTGGCAATCGAAATAGTTTATAGAAACAATGGTGACATGCTTTTGAAACAAGAGTTAAATATTATGAAATTGAATTCATCACGCTAAGTTAATTAATAGGAAATGACTAAACCAAAACTATTAAATATGAAATTTGTTTTCAATTCATGGTACATCTGGCTTTCATACACTATCATCTGACTCTAGTAAAATGTACATGTTTTCTTTCTTTTTCATTTTTGCATGTTTTATTCAAGGAACAGATTAACCTTATTTTAGCTGAGACACCCACAGAAAAGTAGACATTTTCATAAACCTGATTTCACATAAAAACTAGAGAAATCTCCTCAAGAACCTGAAAAACACTTACAAGATCACCTTTTATGTAAAAACTTGCTGAAGTAGATTTTTTAAAAGCTGATTACTTCAAAGCTTTGTGTTTTTTTTTTATTCTGAACAACTACATTGAAATCCAATTAATCTAATTCACTTTAAATAACCATATAGATGTTTTTGTAGTCTATGTAGAATTTTTACATAGTCAATTGTTCATTTGTTGCTTTTTTATCCAAAGTTTACTCAGGTGGCCCATGCTGATAGAATTAAGTAGTAGTAGTAGTAGTAGTGTAGTACTTTCTTTTGATTTCATACAGATAAACAATATATTTTATGTACTTTAAAGTATTTTGTCATTTTAAAAACTTATATATTTTCAAATGCTTCTGGTTCTTCTCCATAGATGTAACACCGATCACATATCATGAACCAACTAATTGGTGCTCAATTGCCTATTATGAATTGAATATCCGTGTTGGTGAACCATTCCAAGCATCTGGTACTAGTTTGATAATCGATGGTTTCACTGATCCCAACACAAGTAGTGACCGCTTCTGTCTTGGAGGAATGTCAAATGTAAATCGTAACTCAACCATTGAAAATACGCGACGACACATAAGCAAAGGTGTGCATCTTTATTATGTTGGTGGTGAAGTTTTTGCTGAATGCCTAAGTGACAGTGCAATCTTTGTCCAAAGTAGAAATTGTAACTATCATCATGGTTTCCATCCTACTACAGTATGTAAAATTCCTCCCCAGTGTACCCTAAAAATCTTTAATAATCAAGAATTTGCCCAACTACTTTCGCAAAGTGTAAATCATGGCTATGAAGCTGTTTATGAACTAACAAAACACTGTACTATTCGAATGAGTTTTGTAAAAGGCTGGGGAGCAGAATATCATCGCCAAGATGTCACAAGTACGCCATGCTGGGTTGAAATCCATCTCCATGGTCCTCTCCAATGGCTTGATAAAGTGTTAACACAAATGGGATCGCCTCACAACCCAATCACATCTGTATCTTAATTCGTGAGAGAATTTACTGCAATATTCATTTGTTACAATGGTGACATACCAAGAAGTAATTGGTTGACCGTGTTTTGTTCGGTTTGATAAATATGTGGATACTGACCAATGTTCCGACTAATTCTCACACTTAGAAGAAAAGACAGACCTATTTTTTACTGCTTCAAAACATTAATTGTGGAGATTGATTCTACATGAGACTAACGTGAAACCTAGGAGTAATAAAATAGAAATAGATATGTATGGAATATTTACAATATTATATTTTTTGTAGCAAATACTTTGTTAGTGAATGTATTAATTTTTCTGTTATTTGCAAACAAGGCCTTTTTTTAAACTGCTTGCTGTTACAGAATGATTTTTGTGGAACTGTTAGGGTAACTTAAAGCATTTTTGCTGTTTAAAAATTCCCAACAGGCATTCATTAAAAACTCCAAGTGGAAGGAGGTTTTCTCTTTTTATGACATGCAACCAGAAGTATCGATAGAAAAACCAATCTCCACAAAACTTGTATAGTATAGTAAAAGTAGGCCTGTTCGGTTAAAGGCTGTGTTAGTAATTTGACTAAGGGAACATGCCGCCAAATGAAAAATTATGAAAGTTACATAAATTTTTTTAAAGCTAATATTTATTATAGGTCCTATAATATCATGTATAAACAGTTTTTGGCGTACCCTGTAAAATACTATTAACATTATTAGAGGAACAAAGTTTGACACAATGTTCCAAAATGTAGAATAATGCCCAAATCACAATGCAATATCTTTTTTCAAGCTTTGTTCTATTTTTTCTTAATTCAAGAAAGTCCCCCACCACCTTTTTTAATTTCTTGAAAATCTTTAAAAAAAAAATTTGTCCAGCAACAGACACCGGGTTCTCTCATATATTGGAAATTGATTCGGTTAATCTCTCTTATCCATCATGTAACCAAGAAAAGCTTGTTTGTTTCTTAATCTCAGGTGTGTAGATAGGGTTCGGTATATTTCACGACATATTCTTGAATCTGAAGGACCATAATTTTTTTTTGTATTTTATCATTATTCCGTTTCGTTTTGCATCTTCCTTTTTTTTAAATGTAAATTTTATTTGTACATTTTTCTTTTTTGTTAGGAATTGTTTGTTACGCAGAATTATTTTCAATTACGTTGATTTGAGTTAAGCAACAAACACCTCATTTTGTGCCAACTTTTTCTGATAACTTTTCTAACGCGTTATTATTTGTGCATAGTGTGTGTGTGTAGTACAACTGTTATTAGAGCCATTTATTCTAAGATCTTCAGTTTAATGTAAGTAAATCTTGTTATACCTCTTGATATATAGCATAAGTATACCCTGAAGACTAAGACTCTTAGAATAAATGACTCTTTTACGTAAATAGTTTTCAAGTTTCTTTGTGGTGCCAAGTGAGTCAAGCCAATAGTAGCCAGTTCACATACAGTCAGACTTTTTTCTGCAATTTTATTCGCTAATTTTTTTATATAGATTAGGTGTTTGTTGCTTATTAAGTGATTTAACTCGGACGCGAATGTACGCAACTTTTTAGAAAAGTATATTTTGTTTTATAAGAAAAACACAGGTACGCCCTTATGTCTACGTCACTTTTTTTGTTGAATTTGGAATTCCTGATTTTAGTATAGATCTTAGACAGAGACTGTATGAAAATAGCTCAACACGTTCAAACTGTACCCAGGGTTCAGACATACACTTGGAAAACCTTGAAAAAAAGGGACTATTTTAGAAAACTCTCAGGGAAAAATAATTTTGTTTGAGTTTTTCAGGTAAAACTCAGGGGGCTTCCCCAATTAACTCCCACTGAAATTAATTTCGTTCATTAAATTCTTCAAATTCTTGTATAATTGTATGGTGGATTTCATTTTGCTTGCGCGCTCCAATACATATACGGGATATTAATCTGTAATTGCCCGCTCTGGATTTG
>JAYRBV010024841.1:0-10731 GCA_036023255.1 Mitrocomella polydiademata
CATGATTCTTGAGGAAGAAATTCAGGTTGGGATGACTATACTGGATTCATTGCAGAGGCCCTAACAGCAAAGCTTTTAGGGCCGAATCTCATAGGCTAGCTTTTATTATATAGATTTTTATTAGTTAATAAATACAGGAATTTGGACTGTCAATGCAATGTCTTCTTGATAAAGCAAGCAGCTCTTATAAAGTTAAACATATTGTAATAATTCTATACCCTAAACTTTCCAACTTACAATTAGATGTTTTCTGTACAAAAAATAGTTTGGCTGCTGCACGATATGTTGCTAATTTGATATCATCAAAATTCTTGTTTCCTATAAGAAAAAAACAGCATGATGAGGCACTGAGAAAAAAAAATTAATTCAAAAAAATATCTAAGATTAGAATATAATAACTTCCTGGAAGTTAGAAAATAATAAAGCTTTAGTTTCAGGGGAGTTCGTTTCCTATCCAAAAAATAACAGTATGAAGACTTACTCATTTCCAGGAGGAATTTCTTGAGAGCATGACTATGATCTTTACTCAAGGTACCATTCATGGAGCTGAAGAATAAATAAAATATCATTAAAATTATAATAAGTTCCACAAATCAGTCATCGGACAACCAATAAACTTTGCTCAAAAAAAGGAAACAAAAATCAATCACAAAGAAGGGATTGAATAAGATCCAGTGCGTGGTTGGTTGTTGACTCACCAAAAATACTTAAATATAGATATCATATCATCAGCATCAGAGTAATAGCTTAATGTTCTTGTTCTTTCATCAGAAACATTTCCACCTTTATGAAAATCTACATCATTATCAACGTAACTTTTGTATTCTAAAAATCCCTGCTTTTGTTTCTTCTCTTCTCGTCGCTGACCTATGGACATACATTCGTACCAAAAAGGGTGGAACAAGGGAGTATTGTTCCAGTTGTCTTGCTCATCTTTGAATGCGCGTAAGAAATTATTATCCAGCCAATCTGCTTCACCACTACCACTACCATCTTCAACTAACTGGCTTTTCCTTTTGCCTCGCTTAACATCATACATCTTCATTTTAGTAAGTGGCGTTAGATTATGACTTTTAAAGTTGTGTCTGTTTCGTCGCTTTGATCTACTTTTCTGACCTTTCAGTTTTCTCAGGCCAACAACACCATTCACAATTTTCTGATATTTTTCATGGCTTGGAGATAATAAATCTCTATTAAATTTGACATTATTTTCCGAGATCTTTTCTGCTATCAGTTGGTCCAGTGACCAAATCTTACTGTCATCTCTGATTGGTGCATTGAATTCACTGACCAGGTTTCGTTTGCAGCCAGTCTTCGTTGCTTTGGTGCTATGCTTACCGTCAATTTGATCCACATAGTTCTGGCTATTGTCTAACTTAGATTTCTGAACTAGCTGTATGGAATTTAGCCTTGATAGAAGTTCTTGCATGCTTTCATCTTCCAGTACATCAGGTTCAGTGCTTACAGCTGTTTCATCAACACTTCCACAGACTAAATCGTAGTCATCTCCCCCTATTTCAAAACACTTTTTAGAACCAGGTTCAGTGTTTATTATTGCGTCACCAACAATTACACTAACCAAATCGTAGTCATTTCCCTCTACTTCTAAACAATCTTGATTGGTATACTGATGGTAGCCTAGTAGATTATCTTGTTTTCTCACAAGAGCATCTTCTACTTTTTCAATTGAGTTGAAAAGCACACCAGACGATTCTTGAGCGATGTATTGGGGGGTACTTGTCAAGCCATCTAATTCCTTATTAACCTCTATGAAAGGTGGTGGGTACTTTAAGGAACCAGAGGCAAAGCCATTGACCAGTAGAATGTTACCTTCTTTCTTCAATTTCAATTTGGGTGAGGAACACATAGTTGTTAACGATTCGGTCCTCGTACTGTTCTCAGTGAAACACTCATAGTAGTTGGCCAAATCATATTCATTTTCAACTTTTGGTTGGTTGATTTTCACTTGCGTTGTATCGTCTATGAAGGGATTGGGGACATAACCCGACCAGTTACTCTCCCCATTTTTTCCATCAGGCGATAGGTGTTCATCGATTGACGAGTCTGTTGATAGTGTCTCTTCCACGATTCCACATCTCGCGTACGAATCGTCTACAAACGAATATCGGGTCGAATATTCTTCTTTGTTGTCTTCTTTGGATCTCGATAAGAAGATCTTTTCGTTTTGATCAGCACTATACAGTTTGTCGTCTAGTTCTTTGTTGATGCAGATAACATGTGAGGAATTGTCATGTTTCATAGAAGTATAGTAACTTTCAAGTTCCACAAACATATTATCGAAATCCACGTCCATATTTGTATAAGGAACTTCAAAACGACTCAACAAATTATACAAACATATCGAAGAAGTTTACAACACAAGTAAGAAGATAAAATGGGACACAAAGAACGGACGAAAGCCAATCTAAGAAAATTTCATTATGTGATGTGTGTTCCTTGTTCTGTGATCGTGAACCACAAGGAATTTGATAGATGACCAGTGAGTCAGTTCATGATATAATCTGTTACAGTTCCGACATAAATTCTTATGAGGTGTTTGTACAATGTCTATATATAACCAATAGTAGCCAAAATATGTTCAAATGTCCCCCAATTTACTACACATTGATCCCTTTTCAAGTGTGGACCACATAAAAATTACAACCTTGTGATCTCTATATCGAAATTGAAATGACCTTTTTCCCGTAGAGTGAAAAAGACAGAGCTAAGCAACAACGAATCGTGATACAATTTGATATAGTGAATCTGATGGAAACTGATTCAAATATTTCTTCTTCCCATCAATACTTTTTTTCTTTCGTATTGTTAAACAATTTCAGTGAAACAAATTAATGTTACCATGAAAAAAGCGTAGCAAAGGAAATAGAATATTGGTCCGAGAACTAGGTTTCCAGTGAGAATTACAGTGTAACATTGTATAAGCACAATTTACACAAGTTTAATGGAAATGACGATAGATAACTTACTTTTGCCTGTGATAAAGCGCTGGAGAGTTCATTGTTTCAGTGTTTTTATATTACCTAAAAAAACAACCATACATAACTTGAAAAGGAAGAAACTTTTTCAATTTCATGAATTTGGGGCAAAATTGAAAACAAATTGGTCCATTGAAACATCAAAAAAAGTCATTTTACAGTATTTTTCTGCAACAGTAACAATTATTAGCTGAAAAAACTGTACAGAAATTGCCCCTCCCCCTATACTTTGTTCTTAGAAAAGAACACCTCCTCCCCCTTAAAAAATGCGGGGGCAGGAACCATGGGAGAGGGGATCCTTTTTTACAACAAACTAGTGTATAATAAGACATTTCACCAACAACACTTATATACAAAGAAAGGATAACTAAACAAGTGCAATTCCAACTTTGATGTAGAAAAATACGATGTTAAAAAGCGTAGGACTGACACAGCCTCCTCCTATATTTTGTTGACACAACTTTATATTTCTTTATTATATAACTTTAACGGTTCAAAGAAATATCACTTGTAACTTTGATACAAAACCCTGTTCCTCTATGTTATTGATCACCACAAAATATCACTCTTTTAAAGAGAATCTTTGAAAGGGGCATGGCCTTGTATTAAAAAAGAGATGAGACTTAGTGTTCAGGAAAATGAAGCTAACCTCTAACTCACAAAGAGACTTAAAAGAACTGTCTAATGTGGGAATCACTTGATTAATTTGGATATATTTCATTCGATCAGCATTCACCAAGGAGCATATAGGAGTCATATTTGTGTCTATTATGGTTATATAGTTTTACTTTCTTCTCATCCGATAGGTTATGTTTGTATCGCATGGCTCCTATATAATATCGTATACGCTTGTTTAACAGTTGTTACAACAGAAATGATTAATTCCTGGTCGCGATTCATAAGGTAGCAACCAATATAAACTGGCAATGTATCTGATAGAGAATTATTCAACCTGAACTAGTAAGGTATCTTTTAAACAGTATGAAAAACACTATGATATAACTAAAAATGAACTAACATTGTCTCTTTTTGTACACTTTGAGGAAGAAAAATATTCAACCTAAACTAACATGACATCACAGTATGACAGAAAAGTACTTCACATGAATTCAAAACAGGGTATCTATCTTACTAACTGATAGTCAAGAGAAATAATTAACATAGACAACAAAGTATCTCACACCATAGTAAAGTAGCAAGGTATTTTACATCATGATAGAAAACTATTCAACACGAAACAAAATGGAATCATATCAAACTTTATAACAGTAAAAACTTGTATAAACCATAACTATACTTTACACCACACATCAAACATTGGCAACCATCACTCATCTTTCAAAAACTTTTACACAACAAAAAACATGTAAATATACAAAGACAAGCTCTGATAAAAGACTTTAACCGACCACATCATCACATCAACCATCATCACATTTTTTTACATTTACCAAGTTACCGTAGAATGAAATATGGGTTTGTTATCATTTCCATCAACATATTATCCATCCACAGTTTCTTACAATCTACACACTATTTTCAACCAGCAACCTCCCAAAGCATATTATAGTCATTAAAAAGAAGATAGAGGTGGACTTTAATTACGCTGCTTATTACATTTTTTTCTTTGAGATACCTCAGAACAGTGTGAAGAGAAAGCATTCCATTCAATTTAAATGCTAATTAGATCAAACAAGTTATGTTTTGTACTCTGGAAAAAACTAATATCCTGTTTAGTGATAATGACAACAATTAACGCAAAGCATTTATTGCCCAGTATATCAGATTGTTCAGTGTGTGTTATAATCAAAACAATTCACCACCAACACACTTGTTTCTTATAAGCAGAGATTTTGTGGCATGGCTTTTATCATAAAAAGTTTTTACTTTCTGCAATCTGTGTTTCTTACCACGTAATTTCTTTTAATAAAGATAGAATAGTTTGCTGTTAAAAGACTGCTAGCTGATAAAGTAGATTGTCAGTAAAATAAACAAGAAAAAAAGGTTGAAACAGCTTCTATCCACTGTTAATATAAACTGTTGTCGGATCCAACAAATACTATCAACGATTAAGCCAAAGTTGTTTTAAAGACTCACCCCAATGTATAAAACAAAAACAAGCAGAAAATTAAACTTTTTGAACTTTCAGGAGCCGATGTGTACAACATGAATTGTTTGAAATGCAGATAAACATTCTAAGGATTGAATAGAGGATATTGCATTCACAGAAAAACTCAACTAATTATTTCAGTTTATAAACATTTGCATATTGTATAGGCATGCATATAAAAATAAATGCAAACTGTGTTAATCAGGATCATAAAAATGCTCATAGAAAGACATCTCTCAAAAAAATATCTTACAAGGAAAAAATCAGGCTTAGAAGGGATTCATTAAACGTGTTGGGACAGATGGATTGGAGAAGCTAGAAAGCCATTTAATAACAAAATAGTTAAATCTTTTTCTTATGTTCTGTTCTGCTGATTGAGAGAAATAAAAAACAAAATATAAATCATGAACTAAATTTTGGAAGCTACAAAAGGATTGGAATTTATTGAACAGTCAATAACAAAAGAAAGAGTAGTTTTAAAGATAAAAAATATGTAAACAAAACTTGAAAGCTTTGTCAAATCCCATTAAAGTTCTTTTACTTTCCAACTGAATGGAATGTATAATTTAAGTTTCCCATTCACTGTAGGAGTAAGATACTGCATCAAGTAGTTTGATGTATTTCCACCACCTCAAACATGAAATAGTGGCCAGACAACACCAAAGTCTGTATCGATCTCTAATTCTTAATAAAATCAATTCTGATTGGACAGGTTTAGTTGACTATTGCTGCTCTCTTCAAAAAAACCAAAATGACAAGATAAGAATATCAAAATATCAGATTTTCATAGTGACTGACTGCTATGATTGATAACTTTTACGTAGTTCTTTTGTTATTCTTGATGACCATAATAAGAAAAATAAAATTGTTATTTCCTTGATTACATCCTTTTTACAACATTTAACAATTCACAATTTTTGTCAAAATTTTATCTCCACCAACCAACCAATCAAAATTAAGAAAACAGTTTAACAGATGAAAGCACTGCATATTTACCAAACCTTCACTAAAGCTACAGGCATAATATTGTAAGTGAGACAAGATTAAAACTCAAAATTGTTACTCACAGAACATAAACAGCAAGATATAAACACTTTCTATGGTGTAACTTACCAACTTTTATCTTGAAATATGCATATTCTAGCTGGATTTTGTTGACAATGTACTGTACATGATACGCAAGGATACATTTGTTGAGATAACTACATAGTTTTTATGATCATTTTCTATAAAGAAAAACCAAAAAGATAGACACGTAATAAAAATGAGTAATAATTCTTTTGAAAATAATATGACAACTAAACTGTAAAACTATGTACAATCCCAATGGGGAGATTAAAACAATCTAGTAGTTTTGACACTGATTTCTTTATCTGACAGACAGTTCTCAGTTTTCTCAATGTTTTGTAATGCAGCTTCTAGCCGTGCTAATGTTGTGTTTGATCTTTGATTTTCTAGTGATGGTTTTTACACATATTACCCGGGGTAAATTGTCAAAGCCTTGAATGAGCTTTTTTAATGAATATGCTACATATAAACTTGTAATAAATGTCATGTTTTCTAAAAACAAAAACAGAAAGAAAAAAATGCTTATGAAATCCTAACACATTGTCCAAGATACAAAACAGACTTGAATCAGAAGCTAATATTCCATAAAAACTCAGCCGTATTTTCTATGTTTTCGATAAACATCAACAACCGCCATTTAATGGCTTATAAGAAGAAAGAAAAGGATCAATACACTGTCTACTGTACAATAATGTAAAACATCAACAATAACTTTGTCACAAATATAATAATAGCTTCGACCAAATCAACATTAGGGCTATCTCATTGCAATGCAAACATAGATCAATGGTTCGCACACAAAGAAAATAAACATTGAAACATTCCAAATTGTTTATCCCTACAAATATAAAAAATAAAACAAAATAAATCAAAAAATGTATATAATATGGAGACTTTTTCTCAATCAACCAAAACAAACTATTTGTACCTCCCCATTTTTAAAGAATGGGATCATACTGGGATATGAGCTAAAACGTATAAATTTCCTACCATAACACTATTTCAATTGGTACACAAAATGTTTTGATGTAGACTTTAAAATGAGAACACAAACGGTGAGCAAATTGAAAATATAATATCACCACAAAATAGATTGGGAGATTTTATGTATTCTGAAAGAGACAGCACAGATCAAACACTCAATTATTGATGAGAGAGTGAAACAGAGAGGGAAAATTGATGTTTAAAAAAAAACATACAATTTGTGTCTTTTAATATACAAATACTGTAAGACTAAAAATGATCTTTTAATATATAACTGTACATTACAGATTCATTGATATAAGATTCCTTTTGCAAAGAAACAAATACTGCTACTTCTGACATTAAGATACCATTTAAAAAAATTAAAAAATGAATTTGGTTGAACAGCAGTAGTACTGTACTGTACAGAAACATAGATTCAGATTTCAACAAAAACAATTTATATCTTTTGGCACACACATAATGTTTATAAAAAACCTCTTGATGTTTAAATCAAATTAGATGTGCCTTGCGAATAATAAAAGAGCTATTAATTTTTGCACCCAATGTTTTGAATGACAATCAGAATCATTAAAAAAGAGTTTATAGACAATAAGATTGTCAAACAACAGACATACATTCATAAATTCTGTTGGTATTGGCATTCAAAGAATTTGATTTCTTCACAACTCAGCTAAATACCTCTGTCAGTATTTATGGGAACATGAATAAATCAAGCTACTGTACTTTTATGTTAAAAATTCAATCTTTATACAAAATACTGTAGCATACTTTTATGCATTTTCTGTTTATGTGTTATGTGTAATTATACCAATTTAAAAAATAAATTGTTGTTTTTATCAATTTACCAATTATCAATACAGCACTTCTTGTTCCTAAATCACCTTTAAGATTTATGTAAAAAGATCATTTATTTTCTTTAGGTATTCTTCCTAATAAATAGAATTCATCATTTGGACGCATATTGGTCACATGAGCCATCCTATTACTCATAGCAAAAAAGGAAGCAATAGCTCCAATATCCCATATCTCCTCGTCAGAAAAACCTGATCTTTGCATGTGATTCATTTGGTCTTCCTCAATGGGCTGGCCTTTTGCAACTAACATGGCAAAGTCCAACATAATTTTTTGGCGACTTGTTATATCTGCATGTCGGTGATTCACTGCAACCTGGTCTCCCAAAAGGGTATTTCTTGAGTAGATCCTGAGAAGCGCACCATGGGAGGCTAAACAGTAACTGCAATTATTGATAGCACTTGTAGCCACTACAATCATCTCTTTTTCAGCCTTAGTCAAACTGTCATTTTTCTCCATGAGTGCATCATAGTAACTAAAAAATGATCTGAATTCATCAGGGCGATTAGCCAATGCCTTGAAAACATTTGGTAAGAATCCACTCTAAAAGAAAGTATATAAAATACCATAAATGAACTTAAAAAACTATGTAAGGAAAATCCAAGACTACTAATCATCTATTTATGGTTATTTTCGTGCTCTAAAGAAAGTTAATCTAAATCCGCGGATTTAGATATCCGGCGGAACAAATTTGAAAGTGGAGGTGCTTAAAATCGTTCAGCATTTTAGAGGCGAATAAGTGTAGAGAACTTCATGAAAAAGAAACATATCATTTCTACTCCCCCCAAACGGTTAAGCGGTTTTAAAAGCCAAACTGTGAAAAAAAGAGGGAGCTGGAACTGTTTTGATATAAATTTGTATGGAAAGGGTGGAGTGCTAGACAATTTAATGTCTGGGGGGCTGTTAAAACCATGGGGGGGGAGGGACTTATCAGAAAAAAATTAATCTGGGGGGAGAAGTCTTCACGACTAAAGTTTTTTAGGAGAGACTGCCAACCCCCTTAGACACCATGCATATTTGCAGCTTGAACTGTTTTCTAATATACAAAAAATATTAATGCTGGTCTACAGCAGGCCTTAGCTCTGCCCACTTTTTTGCTTAGAAGTGATGTTTTAATTTTAATTCTGCCGGCCCTGTACAGTGCACACTTCTACAGAAGACAATTCTCCAATGTGTCAAGTTGATGAGACTTAAAAATATTAAAACCAATTCTGTGGCTCCTGAGAAAGCTTGATCTGCACTTTTGTTTGCCCTGTTTTTGTCACTTTTTGTTTCCTGACCATATGAATGTAAATTCTTTGTGTAGGAAATTAAAGTAAATATTGACTGACTTGTATTTGTTTTTACCTTTTCCTTAACCTCTTCCATTCTTTTCTTGATATCATCTGGCATGTTACACACATCATCGTCATCTACTATCGGATATCGACTGACAGGAAAAGAGGATGAGCTACAATAGCCCACATGTGTAGATTTGATTAATCTTTTCAAGGGCCCTGAAATTCCTTTTCGTAACATGTTCATAATTACTATTAATTAGCCCTTTACAAAATATTATACATAAGTAAATTTAGTTTTAGGTAAGGATGGGTCAACATTACAGGAAGGTCTCAAAAATGGTTTTGTGCAGCCCTCTGAATTAGGAAAAACTTACGACGGCATTCGTTAAAAGTATCCACTTACGACGGCAAAAAAATGTTGTTGTTAATAAAACCATGGCGGCAATAACAAAAACTATGACAGCAAAAACTATCTATCCTTTGTACACTTGATTTTTATTGTGATTTTTTTAAGGTCTTAAAATACACCATAATGGTTGAAGTTATTTAAAAGAATGATCAAAGTAATTATGCGAGGAAAAGCGCCTTCGGCAAAGAATTGTTGTCGTAAAGTAATAGAACGTCCAGCAGTTGCGACGGAAATTGCCGATTGCCGCCATTAATTCAGAG
Source organism: Mitrocomella polydiademata (assembly GCA_036023255.1). Lineage (NCBI taxonomy): Eukaryota > Metazoa > Cnidaria > Hydrozoa > Leptothecata > Mitrocomidae > Mitrocomella > Mitrocomella polydiademata. Next base: position 9,963 of record JAYRBV010024841.1, read on the forward strand.
GGCAGTTTTGTGTATCAGTGACCAAGTTTTGGTGTGAAATTTAACAAACCATACCATTTTTAGTTGAATCAACGTTAGGGGGGGGGGGGTCTATATCATATCAGTCAGGGATAACTGCAAACTGAGCTATCATAGCCTAATTAGGAGAGTATCCTAATTAGGCTATCAATCCATCTCCTAACTAAGCTACAGTGGCGTCCTGATGTAATGTTCCGAGTTCGCGGAAGAAACAATAGCTCACTCCAGAGAGCGGCTCCTCTTTGAGCAATTAAATCCTTTGTTTTTACCGAGCTACTCACTCTCGAAAGGTTCTGCTTAGCCACTCCGTAAAACAAAAGGAGATTCTGTGGAGAGTGTTATGTATAATTAAAAAAAGCAGAAAAAAATCAAGTCAATTAACTGTTTAAAAAGGTGATGAGACTATTTATCTTGAGATAAATGAAAAAAACAATAAAAACGCTAGCTTTCTTTTTCCTATTACAAAATGTTTTCATCTTAAAAAAAGTTTTTTTCAAGTGCATTGGCAAAAAAAAAGGATATATATAAAGGCTCAATAGAAAAGAGAAAAATATGAATGGACATGATCTGTTTTATTTTTCCTCAGACTCTGTGGAAAGATATGTAAATAAATTAAATAAATGTGCACATGTTTTTAAAAACGAGCAGCGAGCCTTTTGTTTAAATAATGCGCATACTGTAGCTCATTACTTGATTGGATAAAAAGACACACAATTTCTATTTATATATAATTAAAAAGTGGTTTCCCATA